>OY744467.1:2733351-2820702 GCA_963556145.1 Hygrocybe punicea | reverse complement strand
CCAGGATATATCCTGGCCCAACTGAGATGGTCCAGGCTGATGTTCTCAGGATATATCCTGGCCCAACTCACATGGTCCAAGCTAATATTTTCCCCAACCAACTGGGACTGGTCTAGGCTGGTGCTTTTAGGACATATCCTGGGCCAGCTGAAATGGTCCAGGCTGATATGTATACCCTCCTAATTCTCCTCCTCATTATAACAATGTTGGTAACATCAGTGTTCAATTTATGCTGTCAATTGCATACTTTTTTTTCTTTTATTCATATATATATATATTCATACTTCAATGTCCTCTTCAGCATCTTTTACCTCCAAGTATGGCTTGCTTGTCTTCTTCTTGATGGCAGTTCACCTCTGCTTATCTAAAGCATGCAACTCCTCTCTGACCTGTGATGGTTGTTTTCCTTCCCGTTGCAATGTGAACCAGTAATGATAAAGCCCATTAGCACATCAGTTTGTAAAGTGTGGTGGCTTCTTGATAAGGATGTCTATGTTCTGAGTAATAGATCTTGACTCAAAACACTTGTGAGGATCTTCTTCGATATCCCTCCAGTGTGCAGTGGCAGTTTCACTATAAAAGGCTGCAAACAAGATTATTATTCTGACAGTATTTTCAGAACCCATGCCAAGGGTAAATTCACGCCACTCATCATAAAAGTCACTATCCTTCCATTTAGAAAAATGCCTTGAGAATTTAGCTATTAAATCACCATTATCCTTCTCAACATGACTTTCTGACTCCTGGAAATCTCCTACTTTCTTCTTATTTTATTGGGATTGTTGCCCATTCTTAAACCAATTGGCAATTTTCTACTGAAGATTAATACATCAGCATGAAAAGAAGCATTATCAAAATGGCACAAACCTTGTCAAGAATGTCATTGTCATCAGGTGAAAGTGGTTTTGTTGGCTCTCTTCCTCTTCTTTTGAAGCTGGTACAACTCTTTGATGTTCAAAGTTTTTTCTTTTTCATTGTTTGTGGTAGAGACATATTTGTTATAGTGAGCTTTGAGTTAGCTTTGAGTATTGCCTGAATTTCCCAAGCTATTGTTTGTGTGGTATGTAGTAGATTAGAGAGTGAGAGTGAGGTAAGAGAGATCAGAGAGACCAGGGAGGCTAAAGTGAACTTCAGAAAGCTGAAACAAATATTCTGCAAGATTGCTAGTGGAGTAACTCAGACCAAACCCGTGACCTGGCAATTCCTGAGTGACGTGGCTAATTCCCACGTCAAAAATCACATGTTTACGATCATGTGATGGTTCAATTTTATTTAAAAACCCCGAAACCTTCGTGTTTTGCCTTCAGTGCTCTTCCACATCCACTTCACTCACCCCGGCAGAGAGAGCCGAATTTCTCTGCTTGATGCCAGGGCACCGAAGTCCTGGTGAGGGTGCAGCTTGTGGATAGTTGCAGGCATTCATTTCTTGACATGTCACCAGTGGGGGGGATGGCCTCTCCACTATTCCTTGGGCATGGGTCCAGGGTGGGTGACTTCAAGGGTTCTATAGTAATGTAGTTGTAGTTTTTTTCTCGAAGCATGTATTAGATATTATATATATAGCCCCATGATTGCTAGCACTGTATGGACCCACGACGGCATACTCCACGAGAAGTCAGCCATCTCCATTGGATGTTGGGGCCGTCGTCATTGCGGTCACGGTTGGATGTCAGTGGGCCCCCACCCAGACAGCCTACATACCTCGCGAAGCCGGCACGCACATCAATTGATGTAGCGGCGTGTTTCGCGAGGTGTTAGTGGCCCTGCAGGGGGTCATTGTGTTGGTGGGGCCGTCGTCGTCGTCGTTGGGCGTTGGCGGCCCTGTTGGGCGTTGCTGGGGCCGTCGTCGTCGTCGTCGTTGGGCGTTGGCGGTCCTGTTGGGCGTTGCTGGGGCCGTCGTCGTCGTCGTTGGGCGTTGGCGGCCCTGTTGGGCGTTGCTGGGGCCGTCCTCATCCTCGTTGGGCGTTGCTGGGGCCGTCGTCGTCCTCGTTGGGCGTTGGCGGTCCTGTTGGGCATTGCTGGGGCCGTCGTCGTCACCGTTGGGCGTTGGCGGCCCTGTTGGATGCGGCGTTGGGCGTTGATGGGGTGGCCGTCATTGTTGGCAGCCCTGTTGGGCATGGTGGGGCCGTCGTCGTTGTTGTTCGTCGTTGGCGGCCCTGTTGGTGTGGGGTTGGGCATTAGTGGGGTGGCCGTCGTCATTGGCGGCCCTGTTGGGCGTGGTGGGGCCGTCGTCGCATCGTTGGGCGTTGGCGGCCCTGTTGGATGCGACGTTGGGCGTTGTGGGGTGGCCGTTGTGGTTGGCGGCCCTGTTGGTGTGGGGTTGGGCGTTAGTGGGGCTGCCGTCGTCGTTTGCGGCCCTGTTGGGCGTGGTGGGGCCGTTGTCATCGTTGTTGGGGGCTCCGTTGGGCATAGTGGGGCCGTCTTCGTCGTTGTTGGGCGTTGGCGGCCCTGTTGGGCGTTGCTGGGGCCATTGTTGCGTTGGCGGCCCTGTTGGATACGGCGTTGGGCGTTGATGAGATGGATGTCGTCGTTGGGGCCCTGTTGGTGTGGTTTGGGCTTGGAGGGTCGTCATCGTCGTCGTCGGGCGTTGGCGGCCCTGTTGCGTGTTGGTGGGGCCGTCCTCGTCACCATCGGGCGTTGGTGGCCCTGTTGGATGCGGTGTTGGGCGTTGGTGGGGTGGTCGTTGTTGTTGACGGCCCTGTTGGGCGTGGTGGGGCCGTGGTTGTTGTTGCTGGGCGTTGGAGTGCTTCGGGGCATTGGTTGGGTCGTTGTGGTTTTGGGTGTGGGTGAGGCCGTTGGTGACATTGGCGCGAGAACAGGTGAGAGTAGTCAGTAACATAGACTCGGAAAAAACCCAACTCGTACCTTTGTGCAGGTATTACAGTCGGATTCATTTCCAAACTGTTGTATTACAGGCCTGTTTTGCTCACGTTAAACGTTAAAGAACAAAAAAGGATGTAATAAAATATTATTGCCGTTTTCAAAAGTCTTTCGAAAAATAAATCTTTTACAGTAAAGAGGAGAAAGCCAATCAAACATAAGAACTCATGAAATAATGCACCAATTGACATGGTTTTGGAGAGAAAGTTTTTCTACTCCCTGAAAGCTATCTTGCTGTCTATTTACATTTTTAAAATCTTTGATGTGTAGAGAGTCACAGGTGAATTGTCATTTTCAGTGACTCCAACTTGTACAACGAATATCTCCCCAACCAATGCTTGGATTGACATGGTTGTGGAGAGAAACTTGTTTCATTTTGCAAGGGCTACAAGGGCCCATACCATGTTTTTCTGTATTTTGGACTTTAGCAGATCACTGTAATGTTATTTATGCAGAGGGCATTTTTGTGTACTGCTCCTTCAAATTTTCAAAATACAGAAAAACACAGTCTGGGACCTTGTAGCCCTTGCAAAATAAAACAAGTTTCTCTCCACAACCATGTCAATCCAAGCATTGGTTGGGGAGATATTCGTTGTACAAGTTGGAGTCACTGAAAATGACAATTCACCTGTGACTCTCTACACATCAAAGATTTTAAAAATGTAAATAGACAGCAAGATAGCTTTCAGGGAGTAGAAAAACTTTCTCTCCAAAACCATGTCAATTGGTGCATTATTTCATGAGTTCTTATGTTTGATTGGCTTTCTCCTCTTTAAAAGATTTATTTTTCAAAAGGTTGTGACTTTGAAAACAGCATATTATAACTTACAACTAGGAAGGTGGAGGTAAATGAGAATGAATGAGTGGAGTTGTTGAAATTTGGGTGGTCCATTGGAGGCCACCTCATTGCAAACCTGTCATTGTTCTGCAACTCCAAATTCACTTCTCTCACTCACTTTTTGACTCTGTCTACTGCAATGCCTATCACCACAGCTACTACTGCAAGCAAGAAAGCCATTGCACTGCTTCAATTTCAACTCACAATGGACCTCAGCAATAATAAGACTTAAGTTCCCTTTCAACGAATCAGAGGATGACCAAGCTGTTCCCCAAATAGCCAGTCTGCCAGTGCAGCCCTTCCCACTGCAACCTAGGGGAGATAAGGAGCCATCAAATATTATAGGCAGTAATTCCTGTACTAATTGCCTTTTCCAGTGGTGTTGCTCTTGTGGCAATGGTGGTGAAGTATTTTGCTGTGCCTATTGCCCAAGGGTCCTTGGCAGGGACAATTGTATCACACTTTCTGTAAGCTCTGGATTTATTTTGAAGAAGGATACCTTTTTTATTTGCCCTAAATGCCATGTAAAATATGACCAGCAAATGAAGAACAAAATACCAACACCATACACAGTAAGTAAAAAATGTAAAGCATGTATCCTTCAACTGGCTTCTTTTGAGGGGATTGTTATGGGGGAAGAGATTTGGAATGGAACTCAAGCAGAGCTGGGGAATCTTGTCATTCAGGGAGCATGGTGTTCTGTTCATACTTCATCAATTGCTATTCTCAATTTCCGCTTGGCTGATATTCCAGAAGGGGGAGATCCAGCATTTATGGTATACCATCATCTTCATGCTTATTTTCCAGAGCAGAAGGACCAGCTTCTGAAATATTTTGACATTGACTTCTCTTTTGATCCATCCAGCTCTGCTTCTATTGGAGCTCAAGAGAGAAAAGTTCAGAAAGTATTATTGGCCTTGCTCAAGTAAGTTTTAAAAATCAATCCTGTCAGCTTTTCTGCTGATATGAATAAAGGCATGATTTCAAATGCATTATTGTGTTTCTTCACACTCAATCTGATCCAGACAGTGGACTGCTACACTACCAAGTGGACCATGGAGCATCACTGACAATTCCTGGTTGTGTGTTTGAATCTTAACTAACTTGCATCATCATCATCACTTTTTTCCATGCCAAAAAACAAGTTCAAAAGACACAAAGGAACAATGGTTGAGACAGTATATGTCAAAAAGACCACTTCTAGAGGTGAAGTCAATATTAGCCAAAAAGAAACTGAAATTCTCCTCTCTACAAGAGAATAATCACAACCAATTATTATAGAACAGATATATATACCAGAAGAAGAGCCAGAAGAACCTCAAGCTTTACAAACTTCAAAAGGAAAGGTATATTCAATTTCTGTTACATGTTCGAATTAAATTCTATTGAATCAAAATAACAGTCAGAATGATTATCTTCAAGAATGGAAGAACAGATGTACTTGGCCAAACTGATAGAGTTAAGCTCCACCAGTAAAGAGCTCATGCATCAAGTATCAGAAGTGTCTTGATTGTTAGCTTGGTCAATGACTGCTTCAAAGATTGTTGTCTTCAGGTATACCAAGACAATCCCTGTCATAAAATCCAATATTGGACTGGCCAATTTTTTGATCTTGCTGATCTGGGAGAGTTGGTACTCATGATAAATCTTGGGCATGATGGAAATCTGTACCCCCAACACTGAACATCACAATCCTAGGAGGATGTAGAAGCCAAGGATGTGCAGGCTGATGAAGCTGACTATGTAATGGCAGAAGAAGATGTGGATAATGTTTCTCCAACTAGGAGAACATCTATTTTGTGGAGACCTCTGCAATTTATCAATGGAATGTTGATTGGTGCCAATGCTCAACTACAGCTCCTCATGACATACAGCTTTGAACATCCAACTCTTTCCAGCAACATCATAACCCTAACCACTACTGCATATACATTTCTGGTTCTTGATCAATTCTACATTGATGTGATGGAGTGCAAGACTTCTGCTTTCAACTTGTACTCAAAGCTTAGAAGGTCGACAAACAACAATTATGCACATTTGATACCATTAATTTCAAATTAAAATTCAAACATGAAGGAAATCTTGTCATAGGATCATTATTGTGAATTGATATGTGTGTCAAAGCAATGGAGAAATTTGCTTTGATCTGAAATGTGCTGGCTTGGCACATGACCCCACAATTGACTACAAAGATGGTGGTCTTGCAGTTTTTTGTGGCCCAGGATATATCGTGACAAGATTGGCCTGGACCATCCCAGCTGGGCCGGAATATAACTTGATAGCACCAGCCTAGACCATCTCAATTGGTGCAGGATATATCCTGAGAACATCAGCCTCGACCATCTCCGTTGGGCCAGGTCCTGATATATCCTGGGAACATCAGCCTGGACCATGTGAGTTGGGCCAGGAGATATCCTGAAAACACCAGCCTGGACCATCTCAGTTGGGCCAGGATATATCCTGGGAACATCAGCCTGGACCATGTTAGTTGGGCCAGGATATATCCCAGGAACACAAGCCTGGACCATGTGAGTTGGGCCAGGATATATCCTGGGAACATCAGCCTGGACCATGTGAGTTGGGCCAGGATATATCCTGGGAACATCAGCCTGGACCATGTTAGTTGGGCCAGGATATATCCTGGGAACACCAGCCTGGACCATGTGAGTTGGGCCAGGAGATATCCTGAAAACACCAGCCTGGACCATCTCAGTTGGGCCAGGATATATCCTGGGAACATCAGCCTGGACCATGTTAGTTGGGCCAGGATATATCCCAGGAACACCAGCCTGGACCATGTGAGTTGGGCCAGGATATATCCTGGGAACACCAGCCTGGACATCTCAGTTGGGCCAGGATATATCCTGGGAACATCAGCCTGGACCATGTTAGTTGGGCCAGGATATATCCTGGGAACACCAGCCTGGACCATGTCAGTTTGGCCAGGATATATCCTGGGAACACCAGCCTGGACATCTCAGTTGGGCCAGGATATATCCTGGGAACATCAGCCTGGACCATCTCAGTTGGGCCAGGATATATCTCAGCCTGATTCAGCTATCCCCAAGCCAGTTGGGTGATCTCATTTTCAGGCATCCCAAGTGAGTTGGTAATATCTTGCTGAATCTGGTGTGAGTGGACGGCCGCGTATCCTATCCTCTGCCGTCACCACATAAAGAGTTTCACCGGAAATCTTGCAGTATCTCCGAATAGCGGCCGAATTCCATCGTTCCCTGACTGCATGACGAGGCGTGATCAGGACGGCCTCTTGCCATTCGGGCGCTTGCAGGTTCGTGGGAATGCATTGAGGCTCTCCTATGATTAATGTCCGTAACATGTCTAGGTGTCCCTTATGGACGTCTCCTTGTTGTAGATGGTCCAAAAATTGACGCCAAACGGGATCCGTTACTCGCTTTTGTGTCTTCAATATTACTACAGTTTGGAATTCTTCATATATCTTGCGACCGAGTCGTGCCTCCAACTTGTCGGACGTAGATGATTTGTAAAAGAGTGCTTCGGTCTTTGACGTCGCAACGGGAGGAAATTGATGTAGGTCGCCACAAAGAATGACATTGATCCCTCCAAAAGATTCCATCTCTGATTGTGCTCCTGTCACCTTCCCGATCCCAATATTTCGTGACAGCGCACTCATAAACGTCTTTCCTAACATCGAAAACTCGTCAATGAAAAGATAACGATATTCTCTCCAAAACTCTTGAAGTTTCTTTTTCGCCAACGCCGACAATGCCCCACTTCGATTGGGAGACATATGACCGATGTGGTGTGTTGTTTTACCATCAATCTGTGATGCGGCAATGGCTGTGTATGCAGACTTGATTAACCATCGCTCGACAACATAGTCGCAGAAGCTCCGTGTGACGGCACGAATCACAACAGACTTTCCCGTCCCACCTTCTCCATATATTATCATTCGCAGTGGTGGAGGTCGTGCTCCTGCTAGAGTCTCTCGGAGATGCCACAAAATAATGTCATGCGCCCGTTGCTGATCCTCAGTCAACACTTCTTTTTGATCACGGTCGATCCCAACTTTGTCACTTATGACGCCACATCTTTCATCCGTTTCGCAAAGAGTGCTTCCATCGAGGGGTCCGACCCAAGGTGCTTCTCCCTTTCTCATTTCGTGTTGATCACTGTTGGAAATTCGATTTTCCGTAGCCACATTTCCCTGTAACGCAATCCTCCATTCTTCCAATTTTTGCATGTCTTCTTCACTTGCATTAGCAGCTTTTGCTTGGGTCGGACGCCAAATATCGTCAATCGTTTCAAAATAATGGGCTTTCTTCGCCAACTCAATTGCTAAACACCCATTTATTTCCTCTTTTCTTGATTTTCGACCGTTTTTGAATGCCATAACATCCTCCTCCGTAATGTCTTCATCCACGTTAACTGTAGACTCTGGCAGGTCGATGTCATCATCAACTTCCATCCCCACGTCATTGCCTGATCCGGAAACCATCAGCGCACTTTTGATGTCTTCCTTGGCCGCCAGATCGCATTCATGAAAATATTGGATGGCTGAAAGCACAAAATGTGTACGAGGTTCGCATCCATTGAGAAAGGTCTTCAACGTGCATGTCCATGTTTCGTGGACTAGCTTCAAATCAGTCTCCAAGCTACGCCATGGCTTCAAAAGCATTAACATGCACGCTGCATAATATTCGGACCTTTCTTCATCATCTCGACAAGGGAACCAGCGGCCTACGATATCTGGCAGGTTCCTGTGACTTTCAGCCCTGAGAACGCGGTAACATCGGGAACTTTTAGGATGTGTTTCAAGGTATGGGACGCGGAGATGCCTTGGCCGACCTCTACTCTGTGATTCATTGTCAATTCTTCCTTTTTCATCCTCAACCTCATAGGTGTGTACGAAAAAATCTAAAACATTATAATCTTTTAATCTCTCTCCACGACATTGATAATCGGTCACTTGGCTCTTGGGAAAAAAGTGACCACTACCATCGACTTCCAAACTAATGACCTCGCCGGTGGACTGCATCCATTGTGTGAGTTGTATTTAATCTTCATAACTTATGAAACTGACCTCCATTTCAGCGTCCTTGCTCATATCTCCTTCATCCTCTCCCGTGCGACCACCGTGCATGACACTTTCATAAACACAATATTCATCAATATAGCAAGCATACGTGCTTTCCTAATACAAAACATACCCGCTCTCGTCCTCACTTTGACTTGACCTGTGGCTATTGTGATTTTTCAGTTAACATTCAATGCGTGAGAAATTAGACTAACCTCTTCAAAGTGGGATGTGCCACCAACAAAGACGTAACAAAAGAAGACCAATAAATGTATGAATACGTATGGGATCTGTAGACGTCACCCCATCCCATCAGATAAGAAATCACCATTGGACCAGCAATCTGTTGCTCCCGATTGATGGCATGCACAAGTCGAAACATTAGAAGTCGTTGCTGAGCACGAATGTCTTCGATATATAGAGGGTTTGGATGTGACAGATGGTAAGCGAATCCATCTGCTAAGACGGCGGAGAGATTCGAATCACGATTTTGCTTTTTAGCCGCATATGTGGTTACATAATAAGTGATGTTCTTCGTATTCTTGCCGTTTGTGAGCAGTTTCCCATCATTATTACAACGAACATTGACGAGAATGCCTGGCACCCATCCATTGACAAAAGGATGCAATCGTCTGCAACCCCAACGACCTTCGGTTGTGACGTAGTCCGCTTCCGCGATTTCAAAAGGTGCACGTCTCTTGCAAACGAGAACACCTTCTCTGTTGTATTGGAGACAACGCCGGACTTTACATGTGTGTATTTGTTCCATTCGTGCCAATTTCAACTCGAATGTTTTCAATTCCCACGCGTAATCTGGAAGGGAAGGATCCAGTGGCCGACTATAGCTAATGTCCTTTTCCTTCGGGATGTTCCTGATGGTGTCCGGTGATTCAAGTCCAGGTAAATATGCACGAAAGTTGTTGTGGATATAACGGAGAACACGTTCCCGAAACGATTCGGTTTTGAGAAGCTCCGCCATTTCATCGAAAGAGGGCGTGTGCTTTAACCACAGGAGGATATGAAGGTGTAAGGTCGCCCGCCCTTGTGACTCCACAGCGCCAAAATAGGCCGCTACTTCACCCAAAATCCCTTTCCCTGTCTTTATTTTGTTATCCTCCACTTTAATCCGAAACAGATGTTCTAGTATCGCATGAACCACAAAATGGAAGAATTTTCCTGTGGCATATAGATCATTTGCCACGTTCTGCGCACGTCGTTCACGATTGGGTCCTGCACTAGCAATAAAATGGTCCAGATCAATTTCTTCTCCTGCAAAAACCTGAAGTATTGGATCGTGGAGATCGGAAGGATTGATCGTCATCCACACCGATGGTGGTCCATGAAATAACGCAGTTGACCAAATTTGACTTCTAAGCTGATAACGGGCCTGATCTGTGCCCTGGACACGGCTCACTGCTCCATGTACGTGGCGACGGATTTTCTTTACAGCAGGATTAATGATCGGAATGTTAGCGTCCTCTTCCCTTGCCGCCTGTTGTAAATGTTCTGGCGTCAGTGCCATCAGAATCGGCGCATCACGTTGAAAGTCGGTCCTATTTATTTGAACTCGAGCCGTCGCTAATGCTTGACGTCGTTGCAAGATTCCGAACGCGACAAAAGGAAAAGTATCATGTCTTCGAAACCTCTGATCATGATATTGAAGCGCCCATCTGATGTGTTGTCAAAAATCCAACTGCATTTCTCGATCGGCTTCTATTCCACCAGTTCCGTAGGGAAAGAGACATGGGAAAGCTTTTTCGAAAAAATTGGGTTTGTCGAAAGAAAAATCACATGAACGTTGTTTGTTTGCAGAAAGAGAAGTGCCAAAATCAGAAACCGGTTCTCTTCCATGCTTAACCACATAGCCTGCTTCCTTACCTTCTGACCACAGGTTGGCGAGACCCCACATCATCATCTCTGAACAGGTCATGTTTGTTAAATCCATGTCAATTGCTCCGGAAATGTGCAACGGAATGACTTCAGGTCCTAAACGGTTTCTATATGTTACCTTCAAAAATAATCAGCGCAACACAGCACACCTTCACTTCCTTCAATATTCTCATGGGCTTCCCTCAAATGACAATCCGGTGTGTTTCCTATTTAAAAGTAGTAAATTCTTCAAATCTCGATGTCGTCAAAAGATCTTACCTATCAAAGGATCATCATGCGAAGGTACATATCCTCCGTTCTCCTCATCAAGAACTCCAATATCCGTGGAATGTCGCACAAGACCCACCACTTCTTCAGGCACATCATTTTCAGGAAGCTCACTAAGGTTTTCCATCGAGATGTTTACACGCCCATAATATTTCTCGTTATGAGTCTTTAACCACCGCAGCGCCTCGTGTACCGCATATCGTCGCACTTTGAACGTGGATCGTAACCATGTCCGAGGGACCACCGACGTCCCAATAAAAGTTATTGACAGGACCCTCGCCAAGATCTCCGGTTTCCAAGGTAAAAAATTCCCTTCAATCATGGCCGTTACTCCGTCTACATCCAAATCATACGTGCTCACGGTTCCACGCATAGCGGTTTGTAACATGTCCTCCTCGATTCCTTGGAAACTGACTTTAGGAAATAGCTTGAAAACATACACACGGGGATAATAGAGTGTGACCAGCAATTGTTCCGCAAAAGTAAGCCGTTTCAACTCCCACGGAATCTCACCTATCCACAAATGGTTTGCCAGTGAAAAAGGTGGTGGAAGCAGTAGACCCAGTCGTTTTGGTTAACCCAATCGCAGATATAGTTGCAAAAGGTAGGTACACATAGCGCAGTTGCTTGCTGGGGGGGTAGGTTAACCCAAAAGACAGCACTTGCTGGGGAAATGTGGTGTGGTAGGTTGACCCAGGTACAGCTCTTGCTGGTCAAGGCTGGCTGGTTGGGTCAACCTGGTGTCAGCTCTGCCATGGAGTCGGTTAACCCAGGGCAGCTATTCCAGGATGGTTGGGTTGACCCAGGCCCAGCTGTTCAAGCCATGTGGGTTGACCTGGCTGCAGTTATTGTTGCAGCACTGGGTTGACCCCAGTCCAGCTCTTGCTGCAGGCTGGGGTTGACCTAGATGCAGCTGTTGCTGCAGAACTGGGTTGACTAGGGCCCAGCACTTGCTGGAGGGTGGGGTGACTGGGGTCCAGCGATTGCTGCAGCACTGGGTTGACCTGGCCCCAGCTCTTGCTGCAGCACCGGGTCAACCAAGGGCCAGTTATTGCTGCAGCATGGGGTTGACCTGGCCCCAGCTCTTGCTGCAGCACCGGGTCAACCAAGGGCCAGTTATTGCTGCAGCATGGGGTTGACCTGGTCCAAGCTCTTGCTGCAGCACAGGGTCAACCTGGGCCCAGCTATTGCTGCAGCATTGGGTTGACCTGGGCCCAGCTATTGTTGCAGCACTGGGTTGACCCGGGTCCAGCACCTGCTGCAGGGCTTGGGTTGACCAGGATCAGCTATTGCTGCAGCACCAGGTCGACCTGGGCCCAGGTATTGCTGCAGCATTGGGCTGACCCAGGTCCAGCACCTGCAGGGCTTGGGTTGACCAGGATCCAGCTGTTGCTGCACCACCAGGTCGACCTGGGCCCAGCTATTGCTGCCGCATTGGGTTGACCTGGGCCAGATATTGCTGCAGCATTGGGTCGACCTGGTCCCAGCTCTTGCTGCAGCATTGGGTTGACCTGGCCCCAGCTCTGGCTGCAGAACCGGGTCAACCCAGGGCCAGCTATTGCTGCAGCATTGGGTTGACCTGGTCCCAGCTCTTTCCGCAGCACTGGGTCGACCTGGGCCCAGCTCTTGCTGCAGCATTGGGTCAACCCAGGTCCAGCTCTTGTTGCAGCATTGGGTCAACCCAGGTCCAGCACCTGCTGCAGGGCTTGGGTTGACCAGGATCCAGCTATTGCTGCAGCACTTGGTTGACCCTGGCGCAGCACTTGCTGCAGGGTAGGTTGACCAGGGTCCAGCTATTGCTGCAGCACTGGGTTGACCCAGGTCCAGCACCTGCTGCAGGGCTTGGGTTGACTGGGAGCCAGCGATTGCTGCAGCACTGGGTTGACCTGGCCCCAGCTCTTGCTGCAGCACTGGGTCAACCCAGGGCCAGTTATTGCTGCAGCATTAGGTGGACCCAGGTCCAGCACCTGCTGCAGGGCTTGGGTTGACCAGGATCCAGCTATTGCTGCAGCACCAGGTCGACCTGGGCCCAGCTATTGCTGCAACATTGGGTCGACCTGGGCCAGCTATTGCTGCAGGATTGGGTTGACCTGGCCCCAGCTCTTGCTGCAGCCCCAGGTCGACCTGGGCCCAGCTATTGCCACAGCATTGGGTTGACCTCAGCCTAGCTATTGCTGCAGCACTGGGTTGACCCAGGTCCAGCACTTGCTGCAGGATAGGTTGCCAGGGGCACAGCTCGTTCTGCACCATTGGGTTGATCCTGGACCCACTGATGGGGCAGGCTTGGGTTCACCAGGGTCTGGCTATTGCTCCAGCACTGCGTTGCCATGCCCAGCTTTTGCTGCAGAAATGGGTTGACCCTGGCCCAGCTCTCCCTGCAGCATTGGGTTGACCAGCGTCCAGCTCTTGCTGCAATGTGGGCTCATGTCGGTCGACAGGCTTGCATCACATCCCACTTTGCCTGCATGTATTTCATGTTCCAAACATTGCCAGAGCCCACACCAGCTCAAGCCAATATTTATTCAGAAACTGCCATATAAAGTAATCAAAATTTTTCAACCTGTACATGACATAAATGTACCACGTAATATAATTTGAATGCACTTATTAAAAACACAGGGAATAGCAAAATTAAAATTTTATTATTTTGACAATGCACAATCTCTTACTTTTACTATCAGTCAGCCATTACAGGAGCTACTTATCCCCAATGACAATCTATGACAAAATCAGAACTTACCCCACTTGGAATATTGTGCTTTTCTATTCAATATTGCTCAATTCTCCATTGGAATCAATATATATAACCTCACTATTACTTAAAATAGACACATAAATTTAATGATTATTTTATCCAAATACCTAATTAAATAGTGAAGGGCAGAAGGCAGGTGAGAGGAAGATAGGTGGGTGTGGAGTGGGAAGACGGTGGGAGTGGGAGTGGGAGTGGGAAGAAGGTGGGAGTGGGAGTGGAGAAAGGTGGGAATGGGAGAAGGGGATGGGTGTGGGAGAAGGGGGTGGGAGTGGGAGAAGAGGGAAGGTGGAGGCAGGAGGGAAGGGCAGCAGGGAGAGGGAGAGGGAGATGGAGATGGAGGAGGACTGGGATAGGGAGAGGGAGAGGGAGCAGGGGTGGGATGTACATACCTCTCGCGTTTCCGTCGTCCTCGTCGTCTTCGTCTGCATCTCCGCCATCCTCGTCCCGTCGTCCTCATCCCGTCGTCCTCGTCCCGTCGTCCTCGTCTGCGTCTCCGCCGTCCTCGTCCCCGTCTGCGTCTCCGCCGTCCTCGTCCCCGTCGTCCCCGTCGCTGTCGTACCTGTTCCCGTCGTTCCCGTCCTCGTCGTCATCGTCCTCGTTGTCGTCGTCATCCGCGTCTCCGTCCCCGTCGTCGTCCTCGTCGTCACCTGGATGGTTGTCGTCGTCCCCCAGATGGTTGTCGTCGTCTCCGTCGTCCTGTCGTCCCGTCGCTATCCTTCTCCGCCCCGACGTCCCCTCGCCGGCCGTCTGTGACCTCGTCGACTGTCCTCGTCGTTGCCGTCGTGGTTGTCTCGGCCGTCCGTCCTGGTCGTTGGCGCATCCTCGTACCCGGCCTCGCGGCATCCTCACGGTGGCCGTTTTCGTCGGCTTCCGTTCTGTTTGCTGGCGCGTTGTGTTCTGCTGTTGGGTGTTCGGAATCGCCTGTTTGGCGTGGGGTACCTGCAAAAGGTCAACAATTAGCAAAGAATACCAAAAAGTTAAGATCAGAAATTACCTCGGGTGCTCCTCTGCACCCGTCTCCTGTCGTTGACGCGTTCTTGTTGAAAACGAGTCGATGTTTGAACTCGCGCGGGAAAGCCAACCGGCAGTTGCCGATTTCCCAAATGGGTTCGAGTTGCCAAACATGGAAGTGTCGCTGAAGCTTTTGAATCTTCTAGCATGCACAACAATGCATGCATACCCGAAGTGAGATCCTCAAAAGGTGTAAATATGGTATATCTACCCTCACACCAAAATTTGTATTTTATTCGGCCCTGCATCAAGAGCTATTCACAATTTATTCCATTCCTCTGCCAGAATTGGACCCTTAATGATCTAACTTTGTCTTAAAAATCTGAAATTAATCTAAGGAGTACTTGAATGAGTACTCATTGTGGTACACATAAGTGCCTGATTGTTGGTGGACCAGGACCTTTGTTTCAGCCAAGCAAATGCACAGAATTGTGCATTGTGGCTGACCCATCAACCAAGTCCGAACTTCAAGCTTCAAGTTCAGCTTTACTTTGAACCTTTCATTTCTTGGCTACAACAGATTCTGGGACCACCAAGTGCCAGGCACTGATCATCAATACAATAGATACTTTACATAGTAGTTTCACAATTATTCTCATATTTTTCAGAGCAATATTGGTAAAGTAGCATTTGAAGGGTCCGAAATTGGCAGGGAGGTATCAATGAATCATGGATATCTCTCTATGTATGCCATAATAAAATACAAAATTTGGGGAGGATGTAGTTAGAGGCTAATTCTATCCCTACATGGTCTTAAATGTGCTACACAGTTGTTGTGCTCCATGCAATTACACTGAGAAAAGTAAGATCTTGGTTACATATAAGGCAACTCGCGCCCGTTTGGGCAATCGGCAACCTCCGGCGTGGGTTCGCGTACTCCACGATGCGTCCACGAGAACAGCAACAGCAGCAAAATCAAGTAGAAGGTATGTATATTTCTCAAAATTTATTACTATTACTATGCTAGCTAATATTATTGTTTTTATGAAGGACTTTCTCACTGCCATGCCTGGAATTGACCGCAACACGCATGCCCACGCCATGTCACCTCAACGCCCAACGGAAGGGCCGAAACGGCGGATGGCAGGCAACGACGAGGACAGAGGCGACGAGGGCACAGACGGCCAGCCGGGGAAGACGATGGGGACGGAGACGGCCAGCGAAGAGACGACAGGACGACGGAGTCGACGACCATCCAGGGATCGATGAGGACGACGACGGGGACGGAGACGGGGACGACGACAACGAGGACGACGTTGGGAACGGGGACAACGGGGACGGGAACGACGGGGACGGCCAGCTAGGGGACGACAGGACGACGCAGACGACGACGACCATCCATCAGACGACGAGGACTACGGCAGATGACAACGACAACGACAACGATGACAACGACGAGAGGAATGACGGGAACGGGAACGACAGGGACCAGAACAGCGTGGACAGGGACGGGGACGGGGACGGGAACGAGGGGGACAAGGACGGCGGAGACGTAGACGAAGACGACGAGGACAACGGGAACGTATGTACAGTCCACTCTCCTCCCTCTCTCCCTGTCCCTCTCCGTCTCCGTCTCCGTCTCCGTCTCTGTCTCCCTCCCTTCCCTGCTGCCTTCCCACCTTCCCTCTTCTCCCACTCCCACTCCACTCCCACTCCCTTCTCCCACTCCCACCTTCCTCCCACTCCACACCCACCTATCTTCCTCTCACCTGCCTTCTGCCCTTCACTATTTAATTAGGTATTTGGATAAAATAATCATTAAATTTATGTGTCTATTTTAAGTAATAGTGAGGTTATATATATTGATTCCAATGGAGAATTGAGCAATATTGAATAGAAAAGCACAATATTCCAAGTGGGGTAAGTTCTGATTTTGTCATAGATTGTCATTGGGGATAAGTAGCTCCTGTAATGGCTGACTGATAGTAAAAGTAAGAGATTGTGCATTGTCAAAATAATAAAATTTTAATTTTGCTATTCCCTGTGTTTTTAATAAGTGCATTCAAATTATATTATGTGGTACATTTATGTCATGTACAGGTTGAAAAATTTTGATTACTTTATATGGCAGTTTCTGAATAAATGTTGGCTTGAGCTGGTGTGGGCTCTGGCAATGTTTGGAACATGAAATACATGCAGGCAAAGTGGGATGTGATGCAAGCCTGTCGACCGACATGAGCCCACATTGCAGCAAGAGCTGGACGCTGGTCAACCCAATGCTGCAGGGAGAGCTGGGCCAGGGTCAACCCATTTCTGCAGCAAAAGCTGGGCATGGCAACGCAGTGCTGGAGCAATAGCCAGACCCTGGTGAACCCAAGCCTGCCCCATCAGTGGGTCCAGGATCAACCCAATGGTGCAGAACGAGCTGTGCCCCTGGCAACCTATCCTGCAGCAAGTGCTGGACCTGGGTCAACCCAGTGCTGCAGCAATAGCTAGGCTGAGGTCAACCCAATGCTGTGGCAATAGCTGGGCCCAGGTCGACCTGGGGCTGCAGCAAGAGCTGGGGCCAGGTCAACCCAATCCTGCAGCAATAGCTGGCCCAGGTCGACCCAATGTTGCAGCAATAGCTGGGCCCAGGTCGACCTGGTGCTGCAGCAATAGCTGGATCCTGGTCAACCCAAGCCCTGCAGCAGGTGCTGGACCTGGGTCCACCTAATGCTGCAGCAATAACTGGCCCTGGGTTGACCCGGTGCTGCAGCAAGAGCTGGGGCCAGGTCAACCCAGTGCTGCAGCAATCGCTGGCTCCCAGTCAACCCAAGCCCTGCAGCAGGTGCTGGACCTGGGTCAACCCAGTGCTGCAGCAATAGCTGGACCCTGGTCAACCTACCCTGCAGCAAGTGCTGCGCCAGGGTCAACCAAGTGCTGCAGCAATAGCTGGATCCTGGTCAACCCAAGCCCTGCAGCAGGTGCTGGACCTGGGTTGACCCAATGCTGCAACAAGAGCTGGACCTGGGTTGACCCAATGCTGCAGCAAGAGCTGGGCCCAGGTCGACCCAGTGCTGCGGAAAGAGCTGGGACCAGGTCAACCCAATGCTGCAGCAATAGCTGGCCCTGGGTTGACCCGGTTCTGCAGCCAGAGCTGGGGCCAGGTCAACCCAATGCTGCAGCAAGAGCTGGGACCAGGTCGACCCAATGCTGCAGCAATATCTGGCCCAGGTCAACCCAATGCGGCAGCAATAGCTGGGCCCAGGTCGACCTGGTGGTGCAGCAACAGCTGGATCCTGGTCAACCCAAGCCCTGCAGGTGCTGGACCTGGGTCAGCCCAATGCTGCAGCAATACCTGGGCCCAGGTCGACCTGGTGCTGCAGCAATAGCTGATCCTGGTCAACCCAAGCCCTGCAGCAGGTGCTGGACCCGGGTCAACCCAGTGCTGCAACAATAGCTGGGCCCAGGTCAACCCAATGCTGCAGCAATAGCTGGGCCCAGGTTGACCCTGTGCTGCAGCAAGAGCTTGGACCAGGTCAACCCCATGCTGCAGCAATAACTGGCCCTTGGTTGACCCGGTGCTGCAGCAAGAGCTGGGGCCAGGTCAACCCCATGCTGCAGCAATAACTGGCCCTGGGTTGACCTGGTGCTGCAGCAAGAGCTGGGGCCAGGTCAACCCAGTGCTGCAGCAATCGCTGGACCCCAGTCACCCCACCCTCCAGCAAGTGCTGGGCCCTAGTCAACCCAGTTCTGCAGCAACAGCTGCATCTAGGTCAACCCCAGCCTGCAGCAAGAGCTGGACTGGGGTCAACCCAGTGCTGCAACAATAACTGCAGCCAGGTCAACCCACATGGCTTGAACAGCTGGGCCTGGGTCAACCCAACCATCCTGGAATAGCTGCCCTGGGTTAACCGACTCCATGGCAGAGCTGACACCAGGTTGACCCAACCAGCCAGCCTTGACCAGCAAGAGCTGTACCTGGGTCAACCTACCACACCACATTTCCCCAGCAAGTGCTGTCTTTTGGGTTAACCTACCCCCCCAGCAAGCAACTGCGCTATGTGTACCTTCCTTTTGCAACTATATCTGCGATTGGGTTAACCAAAACGACTGGGTCTACTGGTGGAAGATCTCGACTATCGCTCAAACAATGGACACAATCTTGACAAGCGGTTAACCATGTGTTTGACATTGTAGATCCGGCGTCAACGGCTTGCAGCTGGAGTAAACGTCCATGGAAAAGATCATGTGCATGGTGAGTGCATTTGGGAACCAAATGATGTGAATTGTTCAAGTCCGTTAATCGAAATCGACAAAGACCGTCCTCTTTCACGCTAACCTCCTGTGCACAAATTGCACATATGCCCATCTGAACAGCTTCATTGGATGTTGCGAAGTAGAATTCGCGGTAACAGTCATGCACTTCCGCATCTGTAGGCAACTCGAGAAACCGATCTAGATCCCCGCACCGATGATTTCGGTCAATTTTAATAAGTTTGCGTCCTTCTTCGTACGCTTCCTCTACTTTTTGTTTCCTCCGCAATGCCTTCATCTCGTTGAGTTCATTGACATGCAGCCATTTTGCATTGGCAACAGATTGAAGATGCTGGTGAAATGATGATGACCCGATAGCTATTATTCGCCGCACGACTGCTTCCCTGTTTCGTTCACCCCGTCTGAATTGGACGGATCCTCGCAAAAGAGCCAATAATTCCCGCAATGTCAAGTGTCGTAGGTCCTGAGCGACCAACATGGTCGTTGAAAAGAGGAAGTGACTGAAGTGGGGGGGTCATGTTTCCAACCAGATGCCATCATGACACTTGCAATCAATGATGTCAACGCTCAAATGACGTGACGCCTACGATTACACTGCGACATCGTTTAACCGTCCACCATATAACGTGCAGTGAAAAAAAAAAAAAAACCGTCCCCAAAATGTCTCCCAATACTTCAAGTGACTTCCTGCCAGATAAAGAACCTCACGACCAAGAAACCGGTTCCCACGAAGACATCGCCGATTGCAGCGCAGGAACCTGCACCAATGTAAAGTATGTCCTGTTCATGCGCCACCCACCAAATATTGTATTCATGTACACTCAACCAGCATCCGAGTCCAAGGCCTCCCTGCCCCTCTGAAACCCGACTCCACCGATCAACCACAATCCAAACTTCAGATTTGGCGTACAGCACTTACCGCGTCGTGTTCGTATCTGGGTGATCCCGTTCTCATTCAGTCCCTCCGTTGGATGAGAGACGGCCGTTCACTTCGGCTGGTTGCACATGAACCACAAAACAACGAAAAGGTTATCAGCCCCATCTTGCCAACCATGCCTGGAGACGCAGGAGATTCCGCAGAACTTAGCCTCCTCATGCACATTACTGAAGAAGACTTTTGGATGATGCCTGACGCGATGTGGCGAGGAAACGTGGGCGGTGCAAAAAGATTCTCTGACATTAAACTCACGTGCACTGGTGCTCCGATCTCTTCGCCTGCACTCACCGAGGACTTCAACACCGCTCTTTTGACGATTCGAAAACTGATGAGCACCGCTAAAAATCCCGGTTCCGTCAGTGAAGGAATCATTAAGGAAGGCGAAGGTGGCATACCAAAAATCAGATTGCGACACCAACCTTTTCATGTGAGCCACAGTCGGTCAACAATCATTTGTTTTCATAACCCCTTACATCCTTATCAGAGAGGGTCACTACCTTCCATCGATGACGACAGCAAAACACATGGTGAGGCCAATTTCACAGATGAAACAAAGCTTTGTGACTGGCCTGTGGACAGTGATGAAGCTCGCAACGCGCTTGAAGCGATGGAAGGCATTTACTTCATCAAACCTTTACCAGCATATAACATTGACCGTGACCTTATCAGTCCACGAGATTATGTTGACACCTTGAAGGGAGCAACCGTCGCCGGCCGTTTCACACTTCAAAAATACCTGGTGAGAGAGAAAGGCCATCCAAGCCGTGATGTTTTTGTTGCAGACATTGTCTCCCTCCGAGTCATCCTACCTCCCACACGCAGCTCTCAGTCCAACACCAAGAAATGTCTCTTCAAAAAAGACCCTTTCGAAATTGACGATAGCAACAAGGGCAAAAAGAAACAAAAAACGTGAAGAAGATGAATCTCTGTTACCGACAAAACAATATTCTTGTACCATCACCGCCAACTACTCGCGGGTTAAATAACTATGCACACCATTTCATGATAATTTACAACATCAATATACTTGCAAAACATTCTCAACAAAACCCGGATTTTATGTAAAAAGTTCCCTTTCACCATAACGAGTCCCACTCCTTCCCTTCGACTGTCGCCACCCGTTTTCCTGCACTCGTACGTAAACCACCTCGCTCACCATAAAACAGCATTAAAAAAAAATTAACCTCTGTAGTATATTCGATGTGTATGAACATACTGGAACATTCATCGTTAGTCGTGACTGCCTCTACCAAACCTGAACCCACCACATGTGAACTCCTTTCGAATACACTATATGACTCCCGTTGCTCTTCCGAAAACCTCGGCACCCATTGTACTTCATGAATATGCAAATTGTCACCATCCACGAAACGAACAACATGAAAAAACGCAGTAAAATCAATCGGATTTGGCATCATGGGAGATGTTCAATGTAAAAATGCTGGGTGATCGAGCTACCAAGCCAGCCTGAACCTTCGATCGGTGTGCTGCATCATGATGACGAGATTATGTGATCACCCATGACTCATCTTCTAGGCCCTCAAATCTTGTTTTGCCAACCTCGTACATCATAATGACGACAAAAAACAAAACGCTCTGCCGAAACCTGCGCTCTTGATCACTAATCATCTCTCCATTGCCACCGATCACGCTCCACTGCGTTTTGGAGGAAAGAATTTGATTTATGCATCCCAACATTTTAGGTACACGTCCTTGGTGAAGTCCATATCTTAGCATATCAAACTGTAAAAAAAGTAGCAAGGTTGCGCCACCGAAGGTGGCCCTTCCCTCTAGTAATTTGTAATCCACAGATCTGGCTGTTATCAATGGACAAGGGATTGGAAGTTTGTATATAAGAGTGCAAATTATCTAGCTGAAATGTGCCGTGTTGATCAAAAATTGGAAATCTTCCCCTGGAATATAAACCATTCAGCTGAATTGTGCCAGAGTTATCATCAATTCAGAAATCATACCTGGATTGGAATGTCATATATAGGAGTGTAAACTGTCTAGCTGAATTTATCGTGAATTCAAAATCTTCCTTGATCAGAACATTGTATCTCATGATGTACATTATAATGGCCCACACGAAAACTGGCACATCCGAGTGAAAAACGGTGACTCCTTATTCAAAACTACAGGAGAAAGGCATATACAATCTGGAATATCAAATACCCCTACTCTTCAGATGCAGAAATGGATGACGTAGCAAGATTGCTAGATTTATGAAAGGCTTTTTGTGTCTGAGAATGGGCATCATTATAATGCTTACTGTCACAGTGGTAAAACTGAGTATCAGAAACATGAATATGCAAAGCGACTCACATTCCATCATCGGTCCACTTCTGACGGTACTGGCGGAACGGGGGACCTAGTTTGGGATCGGAATCGAGCAACTCGAGGTCCTGCAGAAATTTCAAGTAGATTTTCTCATACAATTTAGTGCTCAGCTCGCTTGTAACCAACTTGCCGGTTGCATACCCATCGAGGGCCCACTTTAACTGATTAAAATTTAGTGGTAAATAGATATAGAGAAAAGGGAAACTTATGACAGTGCAAATTAATGCAATGAAAGGCAGAGCCATCATCCCTACAAACTGATCCAGGTATAGAATGCCCAGGGAATTCTCGTTTCCCCAGAGGTACTCGATCCCAAGCTCATAGACAACTGAATTGCTAAAGTATGGTACAGTTGGATGTTGCGCCTGGCAAAAAATTAAATTAAATTGATTTGCGAGAATGAGAGAATAAGATTACATTGTCTGTGAAAGGATATCCTTGCTGCTAAGGATTGACATGGGTATGGGTTTACCTGAGGTGTTTCCATAACGGGTTACATGGGTATGGGTACGGTGTGCCGAATTGCTACCCAAGCCAAAACCGTACCCATTACCCGCGGTTATGGTTTTGTCATGGTTTGTCATGGGTTAACCACGCTGCAGTTTGCAAGGTGAGCAGCAGGCAGTACTCTCCCCTGTTTCTGGATAAGCTCAGAATTGCGTCGAATTACGCCATCGGTGAGTACTTAATCCTCATAGAAAGACAGGTACGCTATGGCTAACAAGAAACAATCCTCTGCCAAGAAGGCTCGCACTTGTCCTTCTCGTTGCTCTCCTGTGCCCTCAGTAGCCAGCAGGAGAGATTCTATCTCCTCTCTGGCGCTTCCTGGTCCTTCCCTTTCGACCACTCATAGTCACACCGGCTCAGTCATGCCCAGCGTTGCCGCCTCCACCTTCTCCAGTCGTGCCATCTCACAGATCCCAAGCAGCAATGTCTCACCAGTTCCAAGTCGCCCATCGTCTCCTGTTCAATCTGAGGACAGTGAAGCTGGTTCGAGTGATGAAGTGGACCCCGAAGAACAGCTTGGTGGGTTTCTCTCTGCAGCTCGATCCATCACCAAGCGCTTACCAGATCTCTCAGCACATCTAAGGCGTACCTGGAGATCACCAATCTATCACTTTTTTAAGGGACAGGTCAAGATCAAGGTCATCAATGGTCACCGCTCTCATTTTTTCACATGTGCTGCTCGACTCTGCAAGTTTTCAGCTGGGGGCGGGCACCACTTCCTCGATAAGGGGGATCGATCATCGACCGCTAATCTAAAGGCTCATGCTGTCAAGTGTTGGGGCAAGGAGGCTGTTCACAACGCCTCTGCCAGCACCGGGCCTCATGATGTCAGTGGCTCCATCTTCGCTGCCTTTGCGCGGCAGGGGCAACAACCTGTCAATGTGTCTCATCGGGCCCATACGACTAATGTGACTCAAGCTCACCTCGTGAATGGCCCAACAGAGCATACATAAGCTCTTACAAGACTATCCAGGACGACTTCACTTTGCGACTGACACATGGACGTCACCTAATCACTACACCATCTGTGCATGGACAGTCCATTTCCAGCACAACGTGGTCCCTATTTCATTTCTACTCAATCTAATTGAAGTGCCTGAGTCGCACTTGGGCGACACGCTTGCTCACGAGTTTCACAACATGCTTCTCCATTATGGCATTGAGGATAAGGTAAATGGCTTATTTTGTGTTGTATAGTACTGACAATCAATTACACCACAGATTCTTTCGTTCAACGCTGACAGTGCCTCTGCAAATGACACAATGACCACCAAGATGGCCGAACTCCCCAACTCATTCGAGGAAGACCATCGTGTATGATGTTTCAACCACACCCTCCAATTGTCTGCCAAGGCCTTGCTACAGCCATTCAATGTCAGCCTGGGAAAGACTCCAGATGATGAAACACTTGGTTTGGACGATGCCCCATTGTTGGATCTGCAACCTGATGAGGATGAGAATGGGAGTGATGGCGTGGGGTCAGATGTCGGCAAATGATGCCGATGAGGATGAGATTGATGAGTTAGATTCCCTGAGCAGCACCGACTTCTTGAGGAGACGCAAACTGTGTGGTCCGCAGTCTCAAAGCTGCACAACCTTGCATTCGCTGTTGTTCGGTCCACCACGCTTGCATTGCCAGCCTGAAAATGAATCTGCCTTAAGCACAGCCTCAAGTACCGGCTCCTGCCTCGCGATGTTGTCACACGATGGAACTCCACGTACGACATGTTGCTCTTCACTGTGGTGATTGCTGCCTGGGTAGGCGTGGAATCAATGTTTTTTGAGTCCTGTCAGTGGGATCAAAACCCAAACTCTTCTTGTTTGTAACTATGTACACACGCCACTATATAGGTACTGTATAGTATCTATAAATGGACTGGTGAAGAAATGGTGAAGTGGGATTGTAAAGAAGATAAGGTAAACTGTAACAATAGAAAATAAGAGAATACACATGCAGAGAGATATCAATCTCTACATCCACTAGGGACGCAAATAGAGACTGTCCTCAGTCTCACACAAGGCAAGGAATAAAGAAACAGGTGGGAAAAAAGTGGGGAGGGAGGGAAGGGACAACACAGAACAGAGAAAAGAAAAAGAAATAAAGAAAGAGAGAAGAAAAAAAAAAAAAAATCCAATCAACAAGAATCTTCCAACACATAATCTTCCAACTTTTCTAACCGATCAACCAACTTAACCATCTTCTGCTCCAAAACCTTGAGGGCCTTAAGGGATAGCAACGCCGACTTGAGAGCAAGCAGGGTTGCAGCTGGTATGTCATCAACGACAATAGACTCCAGTTTGGGCATTGAAGGGGACAGGACCTCGAGTAGACCAGTGTAAATATTTTCGAGAGGGGGAGACACATGGGAAGGCGACAAGGATGAGGGAGGTGATGGAGATGGCAATTTCAGGAACGGCATGGATGCAGATGGTACACGGACTCCAGGTGACAGCGTGTCAGGGCTTGTATCCGGGGACACGAGCGGCTGGGGTGCACAGGCTAAACCCGTTGCACGGCGCTCCGTCTGTTCCGAGTCATGTTTGACACACGAGTGCTGTTGGGCGGGTCATTGGGGCTTTCCAGTCGTGGTTTTTCGACGGGTATCAGTACGGATCACCCCCAAGGACGACGGCATGGGCATAGACGGTGACGGGGACGAAACGAGGGCGAAACGGGGGCGGAAACGGTGGAATCCGTCGAAAACAATGTCTGCCGGACAGGGGCACGAATTCCTGACAACGGCGTGGGCTCAGACGGTGGGACCATATCACGGGTTGCATCTGGGGATGACAGCGGGGGCGTAGACGCGGACGGCAGGTGGGACGAGGTGGAAACGGCGGTGGATATGGCAAAATTGGTCAAAAATGAGGTCTGTTGGGTGTCGGTGGGGCTTGCTGGTGACGGCGCGGGGACAGACAGCGGGGGCGTGTAACGGTTCACCTCTAGGGACAACGGCGAGGGCGTAGGCGAAGATGGGGGGCAATTCGAGAGCGGAATGGGGGGCAGACGTGTTGATACGCACATTATCGTCGCGTTGGCGCATGCGGACACATTTTTCTGGGGACGGCGCAGGCGCGGACAACGGCGGCATGGCGTGGCTTGTTGCTAGAGATAAGGGAGAGGGCGTGGATGATGAGGGGACCAAAAGGAGAGCGGAACGGGGGTGGGGTCGTCAAAACGCGCATGGACACATTTTCCTGGGGCTGGCATGGGCACAGATGGCGACGGTGTGTCACGGTTGGCCTCTGGGGACGACAGCGGGTGCGTAGGCGCAAACGGCAGGCGAAATGAGATGGAAATGGAGGTGGTCGTGTCGATACGCGTGTTTTCAATGAGTTGGGGTGCATGGGCGCGTTGTCCTGAGGCTGGCGAGGGCACAGACGGTAGAGGCGCATCATGGTTCGTCTCTGGGGATGACAGCGTGTGCGTAGGTGCAAACAGGGGCGAATGCGTTGATATGGACCTTGTTGTCATATTGGCATGCGCGGATGCGTTTTTCTGATGACGGTGTTGGCTCAGTTGGTGGGGGCGTATCACTGTTCATGCGTGTGGTCGACAGCGTGGGCGTAGACACAAACAGGGGGCAATTTGAGCCAGAAACGAGGGAAGACGTGTTGATATGCATGTTAACGTTGCATTGGCATGCGCGGACGTGTTTTCCTGCATGGGAACCGCGGGGACGGTGAGGATGGGTGTACCTGGGACTGCACATGCAACAGCCATTGCAATGCGCACACTTTCCTTTGACTACCGGGTCTCCATTTTGTGTTCGACGTGTGGGTGGCGCTCCATGTTGGACGGGCTCGTTGCAGCCGTTTTGGGGCATTCCAGGTCCGGTCTTTCGAGCGGGATCTGTGGGGCGTCAAATGCTGGGTCCGTTGTAGAGGCCCCGGGCCCTCTGGACCCGAATCCTCTTCATATCCCACTTCGTCCTCGTCCATTCCCATTCACGTATCATCAATTCCGCCCGTTTCCGGTCTTTTCCGTCGATTCCGCTCCGGATTCCGCTTCCGGAATCGTTCATACTCAAGATGCGATGTCTCTAACGACCCGGAATCAGTACGTATATAGTTACATATGATATATCTTCGTTTCCCGTTACTTAGTACATAGCACCATTCCCCCTATACTCCGCTCCACCTCTCTACCATCAGTTACAGCCTTCGCTTGTAGTACATAGTTACTACAGCACAGGATCTCTCCCAGTAGTATAAAAGATGTACCCTTATACTACAACATATATATTATCATATCCCACCATATCATATTACATCCTATCGTATTGCATCCCTTCAGTTCTACTTCTTAGTCCTCACTTCGTATCATCTCATTAGTCTTCGTACTCCACTCCCTTCACTTCCCCTCTGATCCAGAACCCTGGATTCGGGTTGGATTGACTAGACTATAGACAATAAACTCCTCTGATCACTTCTTAGCTGATCACCCTTTCCGTAGATTCCCATTCGGGTCTACAACCCCACTCGCCGTCACAACTGGAGCCCACCGCGAGGAGTTTATTTCTTTTGTCTTTTCATACCCTCCCCACGGTCGGCTTTGACTTTCATGACGTTTCCCTCCTCTACCCGACTATAGTTATTTAGTTCCGCTTACGCCTTTGACCTCGACCTCGAACCTCCTCGACCCGACCCGCTTTCCGACCCGCATCCCGATTTAGACATTCCCGATATGACGTACGGATTGATGCCTCTCCGAGGTGATCGTTCAGCCCCGACGTTTCATGGTGACGAACACGACCTTCCCCGCTTCTTTGACAAAATTGACATGCTCGGCTCCGACTGTGGACTCACGGACGCTATGAAGATTCGCTACACGCTCCGGTACCTCGATAACGACGATTACGAACTTTGGTCTACCCTACCCGCCGCTTCAGCAAAAGACTTCATTGCTTTCCGACGTGCCGTCTTCGACTTTTATCCCGGTGCTACGAATTCCATCCGGTATACGATCTCGGATCTCGATCAACTTATGCGACGACAATCGGCTTACGGTATAGAGAACAAAGCGGACTTAGGACAATATTTCCGGGATTTCATACGCATTTCCGGTGTCTTGTTTGACAACGGCCGTCTAACGGATAAGCAACGGAACACATTCTTCGCCAACGGATTCGACTCAGACCTTCGTCTACGTATTGAAGAACGCCTCCATTACCTTCTTCCCGACCATTACCACGACGATCCGTACCCGCTCGACGTTTTCCACGATGCCGCCTTATTCCTACTTTCCGGTTATCGCTCCATTCCGAAATCCCCTTCCCTTGCCGTTACCATCTCTAGTCCCGATTCCGGTCCCAGTCCCCCACCCGTCATAGCTTTGTCATCTCCGGTCCCGATTCTGACCTCGATCCCGCCCACCGTTGTTCGTTCCGTCGCCCACGTTCATTCCGGTCCTTCGTATACTCCGTCCCCGTCATCGTGTTCCCCGTCCCCGTCCATTCCGGTGCCTGTCGAGACCGTTATTTGTTTACAGGTTTTGACGTCCAGTCCCGTGCCGTCCCCATCCGATCCCATTCCCGATTTATCGATGCCGGTCACCGATTTATCCAATTTGTTTCCTATTTCGTCCCCATCGTCTTCGGATTCGTCCCCTCCGGTTTCTGTCCACGAACTCGTACCGGACCCGCTCCCATTGTCATTGGATTCTCCAGAAATAGACATTCCGCCCCCGATATTGTCGCCATATTGTCCTCCGTCACCGTCTATTGAGATTCCGTCGACTTTGGTTGAGTATTCCGTACCCGTTCCCATTCCAGACACCATTCCTCCCCTTTTATCTGATTTCGATTCCGGTCCCGGTTCCGTTATGTCGACCCCTTTGTTCCCGGTTCCCCTCGTCGTTCCCGCTCCCGTATCGTGTCCGGTTCCCTCCTCGCCCACTTGGGGCACTTTGTCGTTTCCGCCCGCTTGGGGCATCCCGTCGTCTTTAGACCCGTCACGCGGCACACCCGTTATATGGGATCGTGTTGGTGTCGGCACTCCGGTTCTCGATTTTATTTTATTCCTCGTTTCCGTCTTCATTCTACTTTGTGATCGCATTCTGGACCTCTGCCCCCTCGACACCTCACTCGAATATTTGCAAGAAGTTCTCCGCCTCCGACCTTCTTTCAGAAACTCTTGTGGGGATGTAGACCCGTTTCCGTCTCCTATTTTTGCGTTTTCGTCTTCCGTTCCGCTTTCCGTTCACGCTCCCGGCCTCCACTTATTTATATTTTCGTTTCCGTTTATAGTTTTCCTTGTTTCCCATTTGTTTCGATCCCATTCCGTGTCCGTTGTATTCCGGTCCCGCCCTCCACCTCGACCTCCAGATTCTGGCTTATGTAGTTACCCGTTTCTCCCTTTCCGTTATAGATTTTATTATGTACTCATTTTATTTTTATGTACATTGTCCCGCGGTTCGTTTCCCCTCCTTTTCCGTCCATTTCCCTTCTACTCCCTTCTCCTTTTGTCGAGTTTTGTGTCGATCATGTCGAGTTGGCCAAAGATATGGGCTTGGTTCGCGCGTAGTTGGTTCAGCTCCTTCGTCCAACGGGTTAGCTTCGAATGGACCTCCGCAACATACTCCGAGAGGCCGTCCGCGATCGTCGATATCTCCCTTTGCGTTTCCCTCGCCATCTTGCGTACTGCCCGGACGTGGTCGTTGATTCCGGCTCCGATCCGCGGGTGCTTGAACGGATTTCCTCGTCTCCCTTCGTCCCGCTCCGATTCCGTATCCGGTTCGACGTCGGTCAACGTCCGCTTACTCGTCGACGCCTCTCCGGTCCGCAACCTAGGCTTCCTCACGGGCTTTGGTATCTTCTTCGCGACGACCTTTCTCTTCGGACTACCCGCCTTCGCCTTCCCTTTCCTTTCCGCTTTTCCGGATCCGGTGGCCGGTCCCTTCGTCGACAATCCGCAACGTCGTTTAAGTCTTTTGCACCGATCGCACGCGTATCCCTCGATTCCGCGACAAACCGCGTTGGCAGTCACGCACGCATCGCATTGCCGGATCCGGAACGACTGCATATACTACGGATTAGTTAGGCACAACGAATATACGAGTCCACGAGACATCACTTACCCCCGGAATCTTTCCCTTCAATTCCGCGTCCTCGTTCCCGCTCGCATTCGAGAAATCGTTGCCGCTGTTGTAGTCCCCGTGAACAGTCTCGTCGTCCTGGTTGACCCTCTTATCCCGGTTGAGCTTTTTGTGTTTGATCGCGTTGAGTGCTTGAAGCCGCTCGTATTTTCGTAGTTGTTGGTTGGACCAGGTGTCCTCCTCGTCCTCGCTTCCGTGATCGCTGGTTTGTGCAGTCTCCTCCTGGTCCCTTTCCGCAGCTGCATTATCCCTTTTTGCTGCCTCTGCCGCCTTCGCCCTTTCCGCCTCCTCGATCCACTTCTCCACCTCCACCCTCCTATTCATCTCCTCTTCATATTGGCGCGATTCCTCCGCCCGTTGCCGCTCGATCCTTTCCGCCTCCTTGATCCGCTTCTCCGCCTCCGCCCTCCTATTCATCTCCTCTTCGTATTGGCGCGATTCCTCCGCCCGTTGCCGCTCGATCCTTTCCACCTCCTCAACCCGTTGCCTCCTCGCTTCCTCCTCCTTTTCCTCCTGCAACCGTACAGCTTCCCGACGCCTCGCCTCTTTCCGTTCCCGTTCGTAGTCCTCCCAGCTCCGCAACCACTCCTCGACCTCCACCACCATCTCTCCGCCCATTGAGAAATCCTTCGGTTCCGTCACGTCGATTCCGTTGTCCCGGATTTCCGCCAAGATTCCTCTGTAGTTCCGCTGCCGGGTATCGTTAGTCCGTGCCGTTTACGGGAACGGGATCTCTTACCATGGCCCGTCGTCGTCTCACCACCCATTGCCGTGCTTCGTTCTCGAATCCGTCGCGTACGATATCGATTCCGGCCGCGTCGACTTCTAGTAACTCAGCTATGGCGCTCTCGAAGTCTTGCCGCGTTTCCGCATCGAGATTGTTGAGGAAATTGTTGTATTCCGTCGACATCTGGTGTTGGTGTTGGTGTTTGTTGGGTTTGTTGGGCTCGTTGAGGTTGTTGTCGAGATTGTTGAAAGTCGCGTTGAAAAGTTTTCTTGTTTGTATTTGTTGCCCCGTCACGTGACCGTTGTTCCTTTATCCAGCCGTTTCGCCCCACCCTCTTTTAGTAGCTCCGGACCACTGCTTCCCGACGCTTCGATACCCGCCGGCTTCGACTCCGCTCACGTTGTACTCTCGTTTCCGCCCATTTTCGACATCGCCTCCGCTCATTTATTCCCACAACCCCGGTATCTTCGTTATTTCGTATGGATCGACCAGGGATGGTCTCTATCTGAGTCCTGACCGGATGTAGAGGCCCCAGGCCCTCTGGACCCGAATCCTCTTCATATCCCACTTCGTCCTCGTCCATTCCCATTCACGTATCATCGATTCTGCCCGTTTCCGGTCTTTTCCGTCGATTCCGCTCCGGATTCCGCCTCCGGAATCGTTCATACTCAAGATGCGATGTCTCTAACGACCCGGAATCAGTACGTATATAGTTACATATGATATATCTTCGTTTCCCGTTACTTAGTACATAGCACCATTCCCCCTATACTCCGCTCCACCTCTCTACCATCAGTTACAGCCTTCGCTTGTAGTACATAGTTACTACAGCACAGGATCTCTCCCAGTAGTATAAAAGATGTACCCTTATACTACAACATATATATTATCATATCCCACCATATCATATTACATCCTATCATATTGCATCCCTTCAGTTCTACTTCTTAGTCCTCACTTCGTATCATCTCATTAGTCTTCGTACTCCACTCCCTTCACTTCCCCTCTGATCCAGAACCCTGGATTCGGGTTGGATTGACTAGACTATAGACAATAAACTCCTCTGATCACTTCTTAGCTGATCACCCTTTCCGTAGATTCCCATTCGGGTCTACAACCCCACTCGCCGTCACACCGTTGGTGGTGTTAAAATGAGCATGGGTGGCGGGAGTACTGAAATAAAAGGGAAATCTGAAGGGAGGGGGATATTGAAATGCTTGTGATGTGGCTGTGATGCTGTGACAAAAAGGCCAAAGGGCCGAGTTCTGCAGCCCAGGAGGCGCAACGGGTATGAAATAACCATAGTGAGGCGTCGAAAACATTGGGGGTGGGTCTAAGAGCAGGTGGACAACTAGAGGTGCTCGAAATGCAGCCGAATACGGGGGGCTGTTGACTATGGGGCGCTGTTGCTGCCAGAAAGAGGGAGAAGTGCAAAAATGGCAAAGTCAAAGGGCAAAAAGTGAAGAAGAGGTTGACAGTCCTCATGGTGGGCTCCAGTTGTGGTGATTGCTGCCTGGGTAGGCGTGGAATCAATGTTTTTCGAGTCCTGTCAGTGGGATCAAAACCCAAACTTTTCTTGTTTGTAACTATGTACACAAGCCACTATATAGATACTGTATAGTATCTATAAATGGACTGTGGTGAAGAAATGGTGAAGTGGGATTGTAAAGAAGATAAGGTAAACTGTAACAATAGAAAATAAGAGAATACGCATGCAGAGAGATATCAATCTCTACATCGCACTTCAGTACCACGTGGCCATTGATGATATAACCAATGACCGCTCCTTGAAACTCAGAAAGCATGGACTCGAGGCTGAAGACTGGCCACTTATCGAGGACCTGGTTTTTGTCCTCGAACCATACAAGACTGCTACGCTCTACTTTTCCACTAAGCAAGCCAACATCACGGTTGTTATTCCTGCGATGGATCAGATTGACTCTCACCTAAACACGCAGCGCAACCGAGCTCTCCACCCAGCCATTGTGATGGCAATGAAGTTGGCGAAGACCAAACTGAATTGTTACTATTCATTGACAGACCTTTCTGCTGTCTACAGGATCTCTATGGGTGACTACTCTTGCAGAACTACTCTGCCTTGTACTGACGACGTTGTTAGTCCTTCATCCAGGCCTCAAATTGGAGTATTTTTGGCAGCACGAATGGGAGTCGTCATGGATCGACACAGTGGAAGCACTGGTCCGGGAGCAATACACATTACAATACAAAGCTGCACCTGCTCCAGGCCTAGGAGAGGAGGTTGCCATGGAAGGTAATATGGCTGATTTTGGTAATATTTCAGTTAGCCATGTGGTCTCCAATGAGATCGACAAATATCTCCGAGAGATTGTCGAGAACATCAAAGATCTGCTTCAATGGTGGCTCAAGAACCGAGTCGTCTATCTGAATCTCTCCCGCATGGCCCTGGATTACCTCAGTGTGCCGCCAACATCAACAGACATCAAGCGAGTGTTCTTGTGTGGCCATCGTCTTCTTCCATTCACATGATCAAGACTTTCCAGCAAATCAATGCGAATGTATATGTGTCTTGGCTCCTGGTGCCGAGCTGGTTTGGTGTCTGCAGAGGATATTGGCAAGGTCATAAAGGGAAACAAGAGAAACCACGTGTCTTCGGGCACAGAGGCCAAGTCCGCTGTGTAAATTTTTGTCGTCATGTATGTACTATTAAGTCCGAACAATGTGAACAAGTGACCCATCCCTTACCCGTTTGAGAAGGGTGAGGTGTGAACCCCTGACACGGAGGGGTAAGGGTTTCACGGGTGAGGGTCCAGTGTGGACCTTTCCCACCCTCGGGTTAACCCATGTCAATCCTTATCTCTTGCTGAGTTAGAGAGTCTTACATTACAGAACCCATTACAAAACCTCGCCAGCATGTTGAGTACATGTCTTTGAATGTACGTACGCGTTTTCAACCACTTCGGTGGTGTTTTGGGGCCCTGAACCATCCGAAGACAGGACCAAGCCTCCAAAATTTGAGTTTTCAAAAACTTCAAATTAAATGCTGTAGAATTCGGTGCACCTAGATACAGTACTCGGCTGCCCACAGCCAAAATTTCAGGCCAAAATATGAAGATTTCAGTGAGATATAGCAGTTCAAAGTGTATGTCTCGAAACAATATCCAAAAATGGTGTTCACCAAGTCACGTGCAAAACACAATAATTAATTATGGACCCTCACTGAACCAGGTCTGATAAAGAACAAGTCTTTTAATAAATTAAAAGAACTTGTAATAAGCCGTCATCCACTGGATGTTGGTCTACTAGAAAACGGTCACATGCCCATAATTCAAATTTGGCACGTGTGAAATTCTTTGTATACGCGTTATTTATTTGCGCTGGACAATCTTATTGGCTCCATTGGCTCCGTCTGCCATCATCTATACATCTTGTTCTCGTCCATTTTCCTCGCCTTTCTCCGGGTGGACATGGCCGCCCCATCAACAAACCGCCGCGCACTCACTACACGACTTCTACGCCCTCATGTTTCCACCGTCCCCTCTCCAACCAAGGCAGCACGCATCGTCCCAGGTCCCACGAAGCGCGCCCGTTCGCCTGACCAGGCAGGCGAATCACATGCTACTCAGGCCACTCCAAAGCGTGCCAGGGCAGTACCACCTTCACCGATGCACCATATTACTCGCGATGAAGATCGCAAAATCAGGGAACACCGGAGAGCTGAAAGGGAAGCTCAGAAGGCAGAGTTTCGAGTGAAATACACTCGTGCCTTTCCATCATGGGTTTTTTATTTTGATTTGGATAGTCTTGAACCCGACAGCGCCGCCACTAGAAAAAGTCTCGAGACCCAAGTCTCATCCCTGGGATCTGTACGTTTCCTTACTTTACTCCTGGTGTTAATTCAACTGTAATCCTACCGATAGCGTGTCGACGATTTCTTTAGCAGCGAGATTACGCATCTCGTCACGAACCAGGCAGTGCCAACCAGCGATTTCTCGGCTAACAAGGAAAACGTGCTCAAAGGCCGACCTTCTATTGTGAAATCTGCTTCACTCTTGAAGAGTCCCATCAAACTTCGGGGTCGGTATGTGTTATTTTTGACCCTGAAGCAAAGCGTACCCATATCACTAATGTCATTGAAGGGTGACCGAAGAAACTGCCAATGTCGGGTATAATCATCTTGTAAACAAAGCTATTGGATTTGGCATGAAAATATGGACGACGGCCAAGCTGGAAAGCGTTCTTGAACGTTGTTTCCTGCCAAGCTCGGCCATCATCACCGCCTCAGCTGCCGTTCGTTCTGTGGCATCTGTTCCATGTATTTGTACGAACGCCCATCAGCGTCCTTTAACGCGCCTTCTCCATTCGGAACGCGTCCATGGCACCACGGAACGCGATCCAACTCAGAAACGTCATGACTTCCAATACTTCTCGCGTGCGAGCTATTTTGTGCTCGTTGAAGATATACGGCAAGATTTGGCCACGATCGCTGCTCTCGAATACAACGTTACAAAGAATAGCGACGGGACAATCAAAGCCACATGGCCTGTTCTTCATTGCCACCCACAGTCGAGAGGACCATTCATCGCATTCGACGAACGAGAGAAGCGACGATGGGAGAAGTCACAAATGATGGAGACGAAGCAAAAGGACCACGAAAGAGACCAGAAGGAGGAGGAGATCATGCGGCACGATGCATTTAAAAGAAAGAAAGCTCGATTGTACGCCAAAACAAATGGTGATCTACGGCGGTCTGTGTCGATGAATAATCTTCATCGTCGAGCGACACGCCTTGATGCCCAGTTTCACGAGATGGTGGATCTTGATGCTGATAACCCTGATTCGGCAAATGCGTCAGGATATCTGGCCTCGACGGGTACTGGAGGGGCATACATCGCTGCGTCGGGGAACAGCGTTGGAATTACTTCTGCAACAGGAACGACATCTACTACAGACCATTCGCTCAGGAACCTCCAACTGCCTGCGGCTTTACGAGATAGGATCCAGCAGCAAGTTGTCACGTCGCGGAAATACCCTTCTGCAGCAGCAGCAGACAAAGCTCCTGCGAAACAGAATGCGGGAACGATGGGCCCTCCTGAACGTGTTCCTGAAAGACCAAATATTCTTCGAAAGAGTCGCAGTACAAATACATTGCGGTTGCCGAAGCGTGAGGAAGGCAAGAAGCCCGGTTACTGCGAGAGTTGCCGGATTAAGTTTGATGACTTCAAAACTGTGAGTTGTAGTCATGTACCATCCTACTGCTCCCCTTTACATTTATGTCACATACGCAGCACATCAGAGGAAGAAAACACCGGAAGTTTGCTGCTGACGATGCAAATTTTTTTCAGCTGGACTTTCTCCTCGCCCAGGTTCAACGGCGAACCACCGAGGAGGTCGAGGACGAGAGGAAATACCGTGAAGCTCAACGCCAACAGCGGTTTAGCCACATTGACTATAATGAACAAGGTGATGCTGAGGTTATCTGATGACATGCACCTCTCGCTGTCTCACAGGAACAGAAAGGCGGATGCCCGTGCACCGAACTTCCCACGCATCCCTTACTTTATATAGTGGTAGCTAAGTGAAACACATACTGCCATCAAGATGGATGCCCCTCCAAAGTGAGATATGAACTCTTTCATGACATTGCTTCTATGCACTGCGGGAAGCATTTGCTATCCAGAATGCCGGACAAAAGCAGACATTCCCAAATAGGTACTTATTATGTCTGCTTTTGGTAGTTATTTGTGGTCATGTGGTATTCCTGCTTTCTGAGCGTGGTGTAAGGCAGGCATTTTATTTGCCATTCAACTGTATATAAATAGTATTCATAATACCTGCTTTTAACCGCCATTTCCCCCAACTTATTCTACCATTTTACTTGCTTTTATATAATTTAAAATTACTACTTTAGTCAGTAAATCCAATTGATTTATCCAGTTAAATTACAAATACAGGAAATATTAGCAGTTTTCATCTCTCGCTCTTCGGCAGTCTTGTTACAAGTCCTCTCCTTGCCTCCCCTCTCCGTTCATGTAACCCAGCAATCCCATAATGACAAATAGTGCGTGTTTTTTCCTAGCCTACTTCAACAGCAGTGGCCAGTCCACACACACCTTTTTGAGAACCAGAACGGCGACACCCACTCTTCGGCAAAGGTACGACAGGTACCCTCTGCCTCAAATTCCTGCCGCCAGCTGACTACACTTTGCCCCTGATGTGCAGCAGATGTTTCGCTGAGGGTGGGGACTGGAAGACGAGGACAATGAAGACAAGGACGGTGAAGATGCAACAACAGCGACAATGAATTCATGCATGAAGATGGTGAGGTCGACGGACTATCTACAACCACCGAGACACAAGCAATTGGGTGACAATGATGGCGATGACCCAGGCGCTATCACCTAGGACAATGATGGTGACAAGCCCCAGCCACTAACTGACAGCAGGACACAAACGAGACCCAACGGTCTCGACCACCTCGGCAACGACGATGTCAGTCCGGCAAGTGAAGACAACAACGGCTGGTCAAGGACAGGGCTGGAGCACACGCAGGAAGGGAGATTGAGACCGGTCCTTTCCTGCTGCCCAACTTCACCTCGCAAACGCCTACAGCCATGTCAATTGACGTTGTGCGTGGCGTTTGCAAGGTGGACACAACAATGATGGATGGGCCCGGGCGGAACAACAGGAAGGGGACGTTCCCGCACCTCCACTACCTCGAGGCCTCCCCGAGCCAACCACCACCTCGCGAACACGGATAGCCGCCAAATTGATCAGACGTGTGCGATGCTCGCGAGGTGCTCGTACCCACCTGCTGTACCCTGCCTGACCTGGCAGGGTGCCTGAGGGAAACACTCGGGCACCAGCACAAGCCTACCTCGTGCTATTTTAGCCTACGTTCATACATATCCTCTATCATAGGGCTTATCCTATATATGGGTCATGAAAAACAAATATTTTATGTCGAGTCTCGTGGCTAAGTGGTAAGTATGCCTAATGTAAGCAATAAGGCCGAGTCAGGAGTTCGAATCCCTATTATGGTAATAGTTAAATGCAAGACAGTAACAAAATAATTAATTAATATCTTAATAAAGCGTATCTTTTATCAATAAATTGTTGGTGAAAAGTAATTATTATTTTCGACAAAAGCAGCAATTCCAGCTGCTTTGAATGTCCACATTGCTGCTTAGGGTAGTCAAAATTACTGCTTGGAGCAGATGTGAATGCCTGCTTGAGGTAGGTGGGACATATTATAATTCCTGCTTTCAGTAGACATTTTGGCTATCCAAAAGTAGGAATTCTACATGGCAAATACTTCCCGCAGTGTATACATATATCATGCTGCTCTACAGTGTTTAGTGAGTATATGATTGCACCTGCCTGAGTATGTCGTGCCCTGACAAAGGTCATGCCATCTGGTTTGTTGGTGGAGTGGGTTGGAGGTCCCTTAGGATTGCAAGAGGGTAGAAGCTACTTGAAGGCTGAGATGGGTCTCTCTACTACATCCAGATAGGCAAATGCAGGGGTAATCCCAGGATATATTTGTCTGTATCTGTACTCGTACTCCGCACAGATACAGATACAATATCCGCGGATTTTACCCATGGATTCCTGATCAAAATGAGCCTGAGATCACCCGAAACGGTCAAGAATTGACTGGGATAGAGTCCAATCAATGTTTAGTCTCTATCTCAGTCAATTCTTGACCATTTTGGATGATGTTAGGCTCATTTTGAAGCCCACAGATATGAGAATCTGTATCCATACTCATACTCTCAAGAGTTTGGATACCTGTGGATCAGGGATTATCCTTATCCTTGCATTTGCCTACATCTAGAAGGCTACTAACTACGATGAACCGTGGGAACTCTATCACGTGACTGTCCAGGCACTACTACATCGGCCACCATAAGCCCCATCATGTCCAGAGTGAGTTTGGATTTTTCAATGAGTTCCTTCTTGGTCGACATTCTGAGTGTGTCGCTCACCGATTTGGATCCTTCTTAACTATGACTTGTTTGTTGATAATGTCTCCTCTTGAGATGGAGGCAGCGTGCTTTGCAGGTATTGGTACTTGCATTCTGACAGCATTAGCATATGATGTTGGTGGCCCATTTCTGTTACTGTATTCTTGCGTTTTTTCAGCATGGGTCATCTGTGCACGTACATCTTTGCCTCCTTGCCCTTGTTGTCATGTGGTTGACGTCACCACACAGTTCCTCAATGGTGTTGGTTAGTGATACTGCTGAGCTCCTCAATGCCTGTTCACATTCCCTAATCCTGTCCTGTGTTTGCCCCAGACTTCCCATGGCTTGTGCTAGCCTTGAGAATACAGGATCCTCCAATCTGCTGCAGATTTTCTCAGCGACATCCCCTGCTACATCATCCTTCCAAATGTCTTCCAATACAAATGCTACCACTCTCAGGACATTCATGCACAATCTTGGCATCCTAGTTGTAGCTGCTGCCACCTTTAGTATAGCAATTGCCAGGGTTTGTGGTGTTAGAGGCTCTCTGCTGACAATGTACACTTCACACTTGAGTAACATTCTTCCCTCTTCCACCTTGTGAATGTCTGATGATATGCTACTCTCCTTTATTATATCTGCCCTTGTGGGCTCCCATGCAGTTCCAACATTATCCATACTAGCGGTTGCTTGACATGTCTGGCTTGGTGGCACAGTTTCTGAGTTGCCTTTCGGTGGCATTTCTCTTGGGATTTATGGATTTTTGGTCTGCTTAGTTTGTATATGTATCCTTTCAGTAAGACTGGCAGTGTCTCATAATAAGATAGGTATTCATGCATTCTATCATTGTCATTTTTTGTTCCAGCTACCACATGATACATCTGGGGTCCCAGTTGAGGTGCCACATGGTAGCTAGTCAAGAGAGTCCTGTGATTGATTAATCTAACCAATCTGTCTAAACTACAATATTATAGCCAATGGTATGAAGGGTACATACCCTAGGGTACAAAGTAAGCAAAAACTTGGAGTATGAGGGAACATTTTTAATAAGTTTGCTTCTTTTAGAATAAATAATTGAATTTTAATATGCTACAGCATGTGGAAACTTATTTCTGATATATTGAATGATCCTTGCAAAAGTTGGATATCAGGGGATAAGATATAGGCATGTTTTTCAGACATATGATGAAATAAAACACATATAACCCTTGCCATACCCCTGCTCTTCCCAGGGCCTAGGGACACAATACCCTAGGGAAAGTAGGGCTCCCTAGGGACAGCATTTTCAGTGAAAATGGCTGGGATAAAATCCCCAGGGAGTCCCTAGGGTCTGGGTAGCAACATGTGGTAGAGTGAAAAGTACTGGTTTTCTGTAAGTAGTGGAATATCATTTTTAGTCCAGTCCAGTGTTCCAGACTTGGGTTATGTGTGAATTGCACAATGGTCACAGTTGCATATAAAATATCAGGTCTTGTTGCATGCCCAGCATGCCAGAGAGCTCTCCAACTCATGTTGTGTACTTGATTGAGATGTGTTTATGTTTGGTTTTGTCAGTTTCATTGTTGTTTTCTCATAGGATCATCCTCTGATCCATGGGAGTCAATACTGGTTTTGCTCCTTTCATTCTGGCTTTCCCAAGTATCTTCTGGATAGTGTTGCCGTGGTTCAGTTTGTGGACCGGGTTCAAACCTGAACTGCCTTGAACTGGACCTGGGTTCAGGTCCACTTAATCCCCAGGGACCAGACTGGACCGGTCAGTCTGGTCCATAGTTGTCAATGCTGGTCAAATAGTAGAACCGGTTCTGGGCAATCCTGGACCGATGAACCAGTTCCGAATCCACGTGATTTGTATGCGTGTACCTCACCATGGGCCAACGCAAACAAGGTAAAGTCTACTCATCCTCCATATCCAATTTCAACTGAGATGTTTCACCCTCATCTCTTGGCTTAGCGTACCTCATGGCGTCCATCGGCCGACTCTCTGCTCCTTTTTCGCGCCTTTCCAATTTCTCTATTTCAGATCCAAGTATTGGATTTTTCGTTCTGGCCAACTTTTTTCATGCCTTTCCCTTTGCTCTATTTCATATTCTAGTATTGGATTTTCATTCAGGTCGACTCTCTGCTCTTTGTTCATGCCTAACATTTTCTCTATTTCAGCTCCAAGTATTGGATTTTTGTTCAGTCCTCATCGGCCAACTCTGCTCTTTTTTTCGCCTTTCCCTTTTCTCAACTTATAGGCTGGGGGCAAGATAAAAGGTTAGTGTTTTCTTACAATTGTGAGCATTCTCACCAAAATGTCCAATTGCGCAGTGGGCCAGGATGGACAACTTCTCAATGCTGAGCAGATCATCTTCTACAATGACCCCGATGATGATGTTCCTATCTCTGAACCCGGTCACCCCCTCACAGCAGCACCCTCGCATTCATCCATTTCGTCCATGAAACCAATGACCCTGGATATGTTTATCTCTTCTGAACAAGTCCCTGCTGTCAAAGTTGCTGGGGCACGTTGCTCTCAACATGTGCCACATCCCTCTGCCAGAGCGAAGGACCCTGACAATGCTGTCACCAATTCTCGCAAGAGCAAGCTTCCATATAATGCTAAACCCGGTGCCTCGGTGCCTCGCCAGACTCGCCACGTGTTATCTTCCACTAGTGAAGGTGATACTGAACCTGAGGTTACTGATGCCGAGGTTACCAAAGATGTGGGCAAATCTGCCTCATGTCCTGATGATACTGAGTACAAGGAGGACAACATGGTGGATGTAGATATGGACAAAGATGAAGACAAAGACCCTCATGCGGCATATGAACATACAAAGGCCTTGGGTGATGAGGACAGGAAGGTGAGTCTCACAAAATATAATATTGACTGGGACTCACATTTGTTTGCAGCAAGGAACCAAATCCGATCGTTCAAAGGATGAGTGCACAGCCAATGTTCATCTCATATTCATGCGTGAGAAGAATGTCAATCTGGACACTGGAGAGGCCGAGGATGGGCACTGGTGTGGTGTATGCTGGTATGTTGGTCTTTGTTGTGATGTGCAGATGTCAGTAACACCCTCTGCTCATAGGAAAGTGGGTCTGTCACGTCACAAGTCCTTTTTCACTGGGGGCATTTCAACCTTGTGCGCTCACATCAGGAGGTCAGTGTTCAAAGCACCATGCACAATCACTTATTGATACCCGGTGCAGACACCCAGACCATTTCAAACTCTACCAGAAATTTTGTACTGAACGCAACGTTCCGATGAACAATCGTGCGATACTGGTGGCAGCTCAGGATTCCAAACTGAAACAAGGGACTTTGGATGGTGCCATCACAAAGGAACCTCGTATGCCAGTCTTCACTATGAAAGGCATGCTTGATTTCATTGTGGAACTTGTGGTTACCGAGGATGACGTAGTGCCTGCCCACAAATGGTGTAAATGCAAGTTGCTCGCTTTTGAGCTCCCATTGTTGTGGCTTGTCATGTGGAGCATCAATGTAATGGCCTGTCACTGAAAGGTATGGATCCCCGTTCTCCAACATCCACATATCAAATGTGAATGAAACTTGGCCAGGAACAGTCTGTGGGGCATTCAGTTATATCACTGCATAGAAGATGTGAAGTGCAGACCATACCGCAAGTTTTTCTCGGATCCTATCCTCAACATTCTGAGCCCTTTGTAAGATCTCAGCCTGGAGTTTAGTTCAGTGGGGAATTTCAGATTCTTGTAGTGCAGGATGGCAGTACCGTAGTAAGCGGCAAAATGGACCCTTGTCGATGAGAGAGAATGCCTGTGGATAGTTAGCCAATGCCAGCATTGAAGCACAGACATACATAACACCGGGAGCAACATGGGACACATTCTTGTTCGCACCATCGATCGTTATGGCATATGTGAGAAGGCTGGTTGGTTCACAGCAGACAATGCCCCAAACAATGATGGGGCACTCAAGATGTTCAGTGCAATTGTGGATCCAGGCAAAGAAAGGTGGGATGCTGTTGTGTGATGTGTGTGGTAAGCCAGATCTGTTTTGGCATTTGCTTGCACAGTACTGAAGATTACTTCCAGCTGCATGGAGCATTCTGTCCACATCGGCGCTGGCAAATTCATTGAAGGCATGTCACCAGCATTGAGCAAGAGTATCATCAATAAGCTACATAATGTGATCCAGAAGGCCAAGGCAGATCAGGATACGTTGGACCTGGACCAACTGGATGTAGAACTGGCCCACCTTCATCTCAATAAGGAGCCCACAGATGATGACAGTGATGCGGATGATGACGAGTTCACGGCTGGTGATGTTGTTGGCAAGGCACTTGCCCTAGTCAAACAAATTCGCAAATCACCTCAAGTGCAAGCCTTTTTCAAGAAATCATGTGCCGAAGTTGAGATACAATTCCTTCGACTGCTTAACTGGATCCACACTCAATGGGCCTCACTATTCAATTTCCTTGACCGCATCTTGAAGGTGCAGAAGGTAAGCTCTGGTTTTTTCTCTTGTGGTGCATGCTCAATGTCTGTTGCAAGGCTATCAACCGATTTGTGCAGCTTGCAGATGACAGTGAAGAGGTCCCAGACTTGGTGATGCAGCAATCATGGGAGAACATGGCATGGCACCCTTGATTCCATGACATATCGGCTGCCATTGAAGCTGGGCTGGAGAACCTTAGCAAGTGGTACCGGAAGGCAGATGACATGGATGTGTATTTTATTTGTCTTGGTAAGGTGTCTGCTACTATTATCCATAGATTGCCATACTAATTGAATGGAAGCTTTGGATCCCAACTTCAAAATGGCATATGCTGAAAGCAATTGGGATGAGGATTTTTATGAAGATGGAATGGCCAGGTTACGTGCCATTGTGAGTACACTAATGCACCTATCCGAACAATGCTGATGGCTATTGTCAGTTTGACTCTTATTACATTGAACTGATGATGCAAGATGTCCCAGCTAGTGATGTGAGCAACACTAGGACCACGAAGGCTCAATATGGCCATTCCTAGATGCGTGCTTGTGTGAAATCTTGTAAAGAGCGAGACTCTCAATGGACCAATCCCCAAGAAGAACTCAATGCTTACTTAGTGGCACCACTAGAGGAAAATGTGGATAATGTGATAGCGTGATGGGGGGTAAGTCTGAAGTCTGTTCACCAGTATTTGGTGCTGGATTGAACTCAATAGCTCCATGCAATGCAATACCCAACACTGGCATGCCTGGCACGAGACTAGTTGGCTATCCAAGGGTCTTCTGTGCCATTGGAATGGGCTTTTTCCGATGGGGCCCTCACATCAACTCGCCGATGGAACTGGCTTAAGCCCTCAACCTTTGAGGCACTCCAGATTCTCAAGGGTGCTTACCGTAATAGGCACATCAAGGCTTCTGAGGATGCAGAGGCACATGTAGTGAGTGTCTGGCATATGGTGGAGTCTGATAATGAAGATGGAGCGTAGTACTGTTTCGTTAGTTTGTGTTCTGTCATATTGCAAATATATACAGGTCCGGTTCTAGGTTCACATGCAAGTGAACCTAGATTGGACCTCCTGAACCGGTTCAACACTGGTTCAGTTCTGGGTTCCAAAAAACAAGTGAACTGGACCTGAAGTCCAGTTCAGGGTTCACATAATTCTTAAAAGAACCAGACCGAACTGGACCGTGGCAACACTACTTCTGGATATAATGGTTTTGTGACAGGGTGATTTTATCTTGTTCACAGTCTTGTTTGATGTGTATTCTGAGCAGTATTGTATGCTTTCAGATAGTGTTGGGGAAGTTCAGTTTTAAGCCTTTGTTGCCCAAACTGGAACTAAATGGTTCAGGTTCTGCCAGCTTTTCCAGAACCAAACCAAAACCAATGTAAACAGTTTTCAGTTTAGTTTGAGTTGAAACTTGGTCTCAACCAAGACCAGGAGGCTTACACCTCATAAGAGGGCTGTTCATGTCGATTAACATAGCCAGGCTCCTTCCAATGTGAGATTGAGAGCACCTTCATTTGATTCACCATAGCCTTGTTCTACATGCCAGAGCCTTGTTGTACTCCATTGCCCCAAACCAGGCCACCTCGCCCTTCTTGGTGATCCAATGATAGGCTATGGCACAGGTTGTGGGTATGGGTACACGAGGGTGTGGGTATGGGTTTACCAGATTAGGACTGGGACCCACCAGTATATAATTTACAAATATACTACTGGACAACAAAGGTGCATCTCAGCAATGACGACGCACACTTTAATGGCCACAAGTCAGGCCACAAGCATGTGCTACAGAGCCATTTATAGGGGTCACCATACCTGTCCCAGTTCCCAGTTCCCAGTTCCTAATCCTCCACCACCATGCCCAAGCACCCTAAAAAAAACCAAACACACTCAGCCTGTTAGCGCTGGGACCAAACATAAGAGAGCTTCCTCACCAGTTGAGAATCCAGCCGAGAAACAAGTACAGAAAGGGTCCTCGCATGTGGCACTGCATCAGAAACAGTGTCTCAGTCCATCATAGGGACTGTAGCACACACAGGTGATGCTGATAGATTGGCCTGCTGAAGGTCTGTCAAGGTCATCATGGATGATGGCACTGATGAGCCTGCCACTGCTGGGACAGAACACTCCAGAGCCGAGTCAGAGGCTGAGAGCTCTGAGGCCAAACTTGGTGAGTCCCTACTATACCAATGCCAGTGAACCACTATCAACCAGTGGTTAGAACAACTTAGCAAAGAATGGAATGCTCCTGTCTACGCATTTTACAAGCCCATCCCCAATGTTGGTTATGAAGGTGGCCACCGCTACCATAGCTTTAGGTGTGCTGCCAGGGGTTGCAAGCAACGTATTCGCTATTATCTAGACAAGAATGATGCCAAGTTGACCAGCAATTTGAGGAAACACATGAAGTCTTGCTGGGGAGCCAAGGCTATTGAGGTTGCAGGAACTGTCACAATGGCTGCTGAGGCACACAAGAACAATGTTGAACCCCTGCAGACCACCAGTTCCATTACAGCTGTCTTTGAGCAAATGAAGAAAGGGGCTGTTATCTATTCACATCGCCAGCACACCAAAACCAAGACCAAGTGAGTCACCCTCATATTCCTGCATCTGCTCAGTGGAGACTGACAATAACAGAGCCAAGATTGTACATTGGGTTTGCGAGAACTTGAGACCCTTCAATATCATTAGATTTCATACCTTGATGAAGACAGGATGGCCAGAGTACTACATCCCATCACCATCCACGGTGTCCAGGGATGTAAGGCTGGTATTCCTGCATATGTGCCACTGAATCACAAAGATGCTAAATGTGAGTGAGCGTTGCAAGGAGTGGGTATTGGTGAACTTACATGTGATGTAGGAAACCAATGGCAAGCTCAGCTTCACGATGGATGCTTGGACCATAAGGCATACATAGCCCTGACAGTCCACCTGGAACTAGTCATATGCATGGGTATTGAAACCCACATGGGTCACGGGTATGGGTCCGCATGGGTACAGGTATGGGTAGCCAAATTGGGACCTGTGATTTACCCATACCCAGCCACGGGTCCATGGGTTTTTCATGGGTAGTGTCACGATCCCGTGACACACGACTTTGACCTCGACTACGTGGCAACAGCAAGACCAAACATAACGAAATGAAGATGGGCGAGGTTAGGGGGAGAAAAGAGCAGTGGGAAGTGGTGCACCCACACTGCAATAAGTATTTATTTATAGAGTTCTATCATACTGACTAACCAGACAACTACAGACACACCAGACAACCACGATGACGAACCAACTACAAGGACGGGGACAAAAAGGACGAGGGGATGAGGACCACAACCACAACCGTGACGATGGCAACCGCGACGATGGCACCTGCGACGATGGCAAGGCACGATGATCACAAATGACGACGATGGCAAGCATGTTGGCAATGGACAACGAAGGCAAAGAGAGGAGCAGTGGGGGTGGTGCACCCACCACCCGCTGCAACAGGTATGTCTTTTATTATAATTATACATTGCTACACTACTGACTACAGCTGCAGATGCTCCCCAACCCCCATGCCCATGCCCACCCCCCTCAACCAGTGGGCCAATGGCAGATGCCAAGAGCAGTGCCGGCCAAACAACCACCAGACATGCCGGCGATGGCATGCCCTCAACCCACCTCGCGAACCAGCGTCACCGTGCCAATTGACACCGGCACCATGTCCACAAGGATACCACCTAGGAGACAAAGGGGAGATGAGGAGGAGATGAGGAGGCCCACCCACGTCACCTTGTGAAGATGCAGCGTGACGTCAATCGACATCGGTGCTGTGTTCCCGAGGTAATGGGAGGTTGGGCCTTCTGGCGTAGACCCATGGGTAAACCCGCGGGTTTCCATGGGTATGGGTACGGGTAGCCATGGAATACCCACAGGTTACCTGTGCCATTCACTACCTGGAACACATGGGAAAACCCTTGTGTATGGTCCTTGACATCACGGAGGTCGTAAAATCCCATTCTGGCATCAACTTGACAACAGTGTTCACCAGCATCCTAGAGGGCTTCTGAATTGAGCACAAGATAAGTGAAGCTCCCACAGGGTGATGTGATAGTGATACTAAAGATTAATGGGCACCAGATCCTGTCAGTGACCTGCAACAATGCGTCCTGCAATGATACAATGATTACCAAACTTGACTTCCAGCTCAATGATTTCTCCAAAGTCAACCACATCCATTGTTTCCTGCATATTGTGAACTTGATAGCAAAGCATTTGCTGAAACAGTTTGATATCTTGAAGCATGTGATAGTACAGATCCTGAGGATCCTGAGGTGGAGAAGTTGCTGGGCAAGTTAGCAAAGGATTTCGAGGCTGAAGAGAGCACCACACAAGACCTTGACAACACCAAAGAGGATGAGCTTGATGACACAGAAGATGCCCTCAATGAGGACAAAGCATTGACAAATGAGCAACGGTCTGCCATCCAGCTGGTGACACTTGTCCTAGTGAAAGTGAGTGGAGTGATCACCTACTCAAACAAAAGCCTAATGAAAGACACTTAACTTCACAAATTATCCTTCAAAATTATCCACTCGACCACGATCCTCCTTCCAGCGTGGAAGGACGTTGTCAAGGAACTGAAGCTGACTGAACAGATAATGCTGTGAGATGTCTGGACACACTGGAACTCAACCTATGATATGCTTGAGTTTGCAATCAAGTATAAAACAGTGATCAATGCAGTACCAGCTGACCACAAGAACAATCTGCATGTGCTGGAGTTGCCAGAAAGGGAATGGGACATTGCAGATCAACTCTGCAAGGTGCTGAAGGTGCGTGGGTGTTAGAGGTGTGCAACTCTGGGCGGAATGGAGTTGTCAGAGGACTGGAGGTGCGAACTCTTGAAGTAGTTATGCTACTTCCTTGTAGTGTTGCCGTAGTTCGGTTCTGAACCTAGCCAAACCCGGTTCAAACCCCGAACCGAACCCTAGGTTCAGTCTAAGTTCAGCCAAGTGCTGAACCGGACCACGGGTTCAGTTCCGGGTTTCAAGGCCCACCGGATTTCCTGAACGGCTCCAAACCGCGTCCAAACCACGAACGAAGCTATTTTTACAGTATTTATTTCATTTGTTTTTCGTATTTCTTTACTTACTATTTCGTGTTAAATGGTATCATGTGACTGGCCGTGACCGTGTAGCTTTCACGCAACACAACATCAACATGCAACACAACATCAACACTCAACGCGAAGGTCAGTTTCAAGCTTTTCTTAACTTTACTAATGTCATTTGCGACAGGGAACTCAACCGCGACCACGTCGCGGCCACACCCATCTTGGCACAAGATAGATGCCAACGCCATCCCAATGCCAATGGACGCGCGACAGCTGCAACACCACCACCACCACCACCACCACCACCACCACCACCACCAGCGGCAGCAACAACAACAGCAACAACAACCACGATGGCCAGCAGCAGCAGCAGCAGTGGCAATGGCAACGGCAACGGCAGCGGCAGCAGCAATGGCCACGACAGCAGCGGCAGCAGTGGCAGCAGCAACGGCGACGGCAGCAACGACAGCAGCAGTGATGGCAGCAGCAGTATCAGCAGCAACAGCGGCAACAGCGGCAACAGCAGCAGCGCCACGGCAATGGCAGCAGCAGCAACAGCAGCAACGGCAGCAATGGCAGCAGCAGCAGCAGCAGCAGCAACAACGCCAATGGCCGCAGCAACAGCAGCAACGCGACGGCAGCAGCAGCACCGGACGGCTCCCCCGCAGCCCAACTACCTCGCAAAGTGTAGCGCCGTATCAATTGATATGTGCCTGCCATTCGTGAGGAGAACGGAGCTCACGGGGTGAGCCAACCTCGGCGAGACGGTTCAATGCCGTCTGGGTCCAGGTTTGGCCATGCGCCAAACCGGACCCGAAGTTCAGTTCGCGGTTCCACCAAAAAGGCTTGGAACCGGACCGAACTGAATTTTGGCAACACTACTTCCTTGAGTCGTACTGAGTAAGCACAAGTGGATGGAGCGGAATTAGTCCAGAGGTTTGGACTAAAGACAGAGACTAATAGTGAGCTTAAGGCGAAGCCCTAAGTTTGAGGATGAGGGGAACTCAAGTTGATTTTTAGAACGGAGTTACAGGACTTGTAGTTCTAACTTATATACTTGATAAACTAATTGTTAAGTCCTTAGTAACACTAGTTGGTACCCATGCTTCGCAATGGTGTTTAGTTAATGATTTTAAAAGTTAGTTAGTCAAGTTAGTTTGTGAAGCTATTAAAAGTTAGTAGGGTTATTGAATGTCAGTTAGCAAAGTTAGTTTGCAAAGCTATCAAAAGTCAGTAGAGTTATTATAGAGTTATTAAATGTCCAAAGTTACCAAATATTAGACTGTATTGTGATTGAAGAGCTCAAGCGTTTGCCCTCAAGTAAAGAGAGGTAAACTGAAAGTTTAGTCAAGTCCTCAAAAGCCTGCCCTAAAGTCACACATGTGAAAACAAAAACAAACAGACTCAATTGAAAACAATAGTAAATCAATAGTACAAACACCTAAACACTTCAAGTTCTAAATATCAATACAAATACCCAAACAAATATTGGCAAGATTACAACCACATCTAATTCTATAGAGTCCATTTTAGTACATAAAGATCCAAACTAGTGTTGCCGAAGTCTGGTTTGGTCCGGTTTTCGGCCTTTTTGGCTGAACCTGAACTGGAACCGCATGGAACCGTTCTGTGTGATTCAGTCTGCGTCCAGACACGGTTTGGACCACAAACCATCCTCCTTTACCCTCAAATTTCCTCACAAGCCACAGTGCCACATCAATTGACATGGGCCTGGGGTTGTGAGGAGTTGGGAGGGGTGGGGAGGAAGGGGGGACCTTCATTTTGCCGTGTTGCCACTGTTGCTGCAGCTGCAGTGGCCGCGGCTGCCGTTGGTGCTGCATTGCTGCTGGCGCTGTTGTTGCTACTGCTGCCATTGCCGTTGTTGCTGCTGGTGCTGCTGTCGTTGCTGCTGCAGCTGTTGTTGCCGTTGCTGCTGCCGCTGCTGCTGTCGCCATTGCTGCTGCAGCTGCTGCTGTCGCCATTGCTGCTGCAGCTGCTGCTGTCGCCATTGCTGCTGCAGCTGCTGCTGTCGCCATTGCTGCTGCAGCTGCTGCTGTCGCCATTGCTGCTGCAGCTGCTGCTGTCGCCATTGCTGCTGCAGCTGCTGCTGTCGCCATTGCTGCTGCAGCTGCTGCTGTCGCCATTGCTGCTGCAGCTGCTGCTGTCGCCATTGCTGCTGCAGCTGCTGCTGTCGCCATTGCTGCTGCAGCTGCTGCTGTCGCCATTGCTGCTGCAGCTGCTGCTGTCGCCATTGCTGCTGCAGCTGCTGCTGTCGCCATTGCTGCTGCAGCTGCTGCTGTCGCCATTGCTGCTGCAGCTGCTGCTGTCGCCATTGCTGCTGCAGCTGCTGCTGTCGCCATTGCTGCTGCAGCTGCTGCTGTCGCCATTGCTGCTGCAGCTGCTGCTGTCGCCATTGCTGCTGCAGCTGCTGCTGTCGCCATTGCTGCTGCAGCTGCTGCTGTCGCCATTGCTGCTGCAGCTGCTGCTGTCGCCATTGCTGCTGCTGCTGCTGCTGTCGACACTGCAGCTGCTGCTGCTGTTGACACTGCAGCTGCTGCTGCTGCCGTTGCTGCTGCCATAGTTGCTGCCGTTGCTGCTGCAGCGCTGCTACTGCGGTTGTTGCTGCCGCCATTTTCATTGCAGCCATGGTGGCTGCCACTGCTGCTGGGGTTGCTGTGGGGCTTCTGCCATGTCCACACTCATGGGTGTCATGGAGCTGTGGGGGTGTATAGATAAATAAATGAGATGAAATAAAACCGACGTACCTTAGCAGCGGGGGTGGGCGCACCACTCCCCGCTGTGTCGTGTTCTTGCTACCATCCCTTCTTCCCATCATGGGCATGGTGTGGGCATGAGCATGGTGGTGGTGGTGTTGGCATGGGCATGGGCAAGGCGTGGGTGAGGGCATTGATGATGCTGCTGCTGCCTGCCATCTTCATCGTGCTTTTCTGCATAAGGAAATGTCAGTAAAGTGAAACTTATGTGATGGCTTACCATTGTTTCTTGATGAGCATCGCTAACAGTTCTTGTTGTTGAGATGATGTTTCACGTCTATGTTGAAGATCACATGATCTAAGTTCCCGCATTTTCATACACAAAAATTAACACAAAAATTCATTATTTCAGTATCTACATAGGATGAGTTCACGGTTTGGTTCCAAGCCGTTCAGAAAATTCTGAAGGGCCTGGAACCTGCAACCGGACCTGCAGTTCAGTTCAGCCAAAATGCTGAACTTAGACTGAACTTAGGGTTCAGTTCGGGGTTTGAACCGGGTTTGGATCGGTTCCAAACTGGACTACGGCAACACTAATACAAACAAAGTCAAGAAAAAGCAAAGAACAGCCATAAATGTTCCAAATCTAAGAACAGCCATCAATAACATTTCAAAGTCAATAATAGACAGGCAACATACCCCATCAAAGTATATCGGTCAACAGTTCTCGATACACAATGTTTGATGTAGAGGTGTCATTGGAATGATGAGGAAACAGAACTTTGATCCTATCTCCAGAAGTGCAGCGGGAAAGAGCAACATAGAGCTGGCCATGAGAGAAGATTGGGTCACGAAGGTCCAAACCAACATTGATGACAGATTGGCCTTGTGATTTGTTGATTGTCATGGCAAAGGCCAGATGCATGGGGAACTGGTGCCTTGACAAAGGGATGCCCAATGAATCATCTGAAGGCTCAATGGTAATCCTTGGAATGAAGATGGTTTGTCCAGCATGTTTGCCTCCCAAAATGCAACACTGCAACACATGTGGTTTGATGTCTGTCAAAATCATGCAGGTTCCATTGCAAAGGCCATTTGAAACATTGATGTTACGAAGAAGCATGAGAGGACAGCCTATTTTCAAGGCAAGGTTGGCCAAGGGTAAGCCTGATGCCTTTTGAGCATTGAGGAACTCAATGGGGTAAATGTTTTCGACACCGACGACTTTGTCAATTGATCTGACAATACACTCTTCACCTGGAAACCTGTCAAGGATAGCCTGGTTGAGGTCATCCACATAGCTATTGGTTGGAGAGAGAATAGTGTGGTCAAGGAAATAGTGATCTGGTTTAGCCCCATCTGCGATTTCTGGATACAGATTGTCAATCAAGGATTCGACAGTGTTTTCTGGCATGCGCATGTTAAGTGGGAGATGGATGGTGTTTTGGGGACCCAATCCATGACCAGCGCCTACTTCCAACAGCCAAGCTGCAAATGCCTCACTCTCCAGGGTTTGATCCAAATGCATGTTCTGTTTCAAGTGAAGGACCTGTATGTGTGGCCATAAGGTGAATCTTTTGAGAGAGGAATTGACTATCCTCTCCCTGGAGCCATGGGGAACGATGGGGGTAGTCTGGTGAAAGTCACCACCAAACAGCATTGTCATTCCTCCAAAGAGTCTTTTATCATCCAGGACATCCTTTAATGTGCAATTGAGTGCCCTGATAGCATGACGATGCTGCATTGGAGCTTCATCCCAAATGATGATGTCTGTCTGCCTCAAAACATCTGCAAGTTCACTTTGCTTCTGTATTCTGCAAGTGGAGTCCTCAAAGATGGGAATGGGAATTTTTAATTGAGAGTGAGCGGTGCTTTCACCATCCAAGATAAGAGCAGAGATGGCAGAGGAGGCAACGGTGAGAGCGACCTTGTGATTGGCACAAACAGTTGCGGCAATGGTATTGCACATAGTGTATTGCATGGGTATGGGTAAACCTGCAGGTTTTGCTGTGGGTACAGCCACAGGTGCGGGTACGGGTACAGCAATTTGTACCTGTGCAATTACCTGTACCCATGACTTGGACCCGTCACTAATAGTGGCCGGACTTCGATTCAAAATTCAAATCCACTTGGTTAATTTGACACAAACATCCAATGGAGTTCATTCATTTAATAATTACAAAAAGAAGCCACACCACCCTCACAATCCCCTCATCATGGCCCCCGCTCAGTCCAAAAAAATCATCAAACATAGGAAAACAGCTCTGAAATCCCAAAAGAAACCTGATAAACGTGCAATGACAGGTGCTATCTCCAGAACTTCAAGGAGAACGATAGTTGAGGATTCCAAAGATGAGGAGCCTACGTCCAGGGGTGAAATACTCACAGCTGACAGGGATGTCATTATGGAAGAGGTGGAAAGTGGCTCCAAGGATGCTCCTTTGGAATTAAGTGACAAGTCAGAAGACGAAGAGGATGAAGAGAGCGAGATCAGTAAGCCAAGTTGAACTGCAATGGTGCATCAGTTAAATAAGATAAATATCTAGAACGACTCACCAAAGATTGGACCGCGCCCATTTATGCATTCTTCAAGCCCATCCCTACTGTCGGATATGTTGAGGGCCGCCGCTCGCACACTTTCCACTGTCTTGCTGCCATGTGTAAGCATAAATCGAGGGGTGTCTGAAGGTTTCTGGACAAGGGAGATGCCAAGTCCACCAGTAACATGCGGAAACATGCTAAAAAGTGTTGGGGGAATGATGTCGTCGTGTCCGCTGATAATGCTGCCACTGCAAATGAAGTACACACAACCACCGTCAAGGGGATCTTGAATCCCAGTTCCATAACATCAGCATTTGAGAGGAACGGCAAAGGGAAGGTCACATACTCCCATAGACAGCACATGAAGATGGAAGCCAGGTGGGTCTCGAGAGATGTAGGTGCCATGATGCAGGGCTGATCACCTTGATGTATTCACAGGCCTGAGATTGTCCGGTGGGTTGCTGAAAGTAGAAGGCCCTTCAATATCATGAAGGACTGTGGGTTTCAGTTGTTGATGAAAACTAACCGGAGTATTACATACCTTCGCCAACAACTGTATCCCGAGATGCCAAGAAGGTCTTTGTCAATGTCCGCAAGCGACTTGCACAAATGCTGCAGGAGCATGAAGGTGATCTGAATTTCACGACGGATGCGTGGACTTCGCTGAACCACAAGGCCTTCGTCGCCGTGACAGTACACTTTGAGGTTAAAGGCATGCCAATGCGGATGTTGTTGGACATGGTTGAGGTCGCAACGTCCCACTCGGGTGTGAATCTGGTGGCTGCCTTTGGATGAATTTGGTATTTCTGATAAAGTTAGCAGTTAATATTGTCACAAATGATGATGCTTACTAGTTTCATATAGATTCTGAGCATAACATGTGATAACGCGTCGCCAAATGACAAGATGATCACCGAGCTCCCCAAGCTCCTTGAGAAATACCTGGGGCCATTGAATCAGACACGGTGCTTCAACCACGTCCTGGCAATTGTTGCCGTGAGGCTTGTGCGTCAATTCGATGTTCCAAGCAGTGATTCTGAAGTCATCCTGGATGAGGCGGAGCGAGAACTCCAAGAGCTTGCCAAGGGGATCGACTTGGAAGAGGCCATGACGTTGCAGGAACTGGAGGTCAATGATGACGACGATCCTAATGACGAAGTCGAAGATTGGATGGGTGAGCGGGCCAAGCTGTCTGTTATAGACTGCAAGCAGCTCAATGAGAGTATGAGACCAACCCAGATGCTGCTGGTGAAAGTCAGTCCCCAGTTTATCATATGACATGATTCCTTACCTGTTTGTGATAGCTTCGCAAAATATCATTCGCGTTGATCCATTCAATGACAAAACTTCTACCACTATGGTTTAGAACCCTGGAAAAACTGGAATTGAAGGCAGCCAAAATGCCTTGCGACGTGAGAACCAGGTGGAATTCGACATACGATCTGTTGCTGTTTGCCCTCGAGTACCACTCGGCAATTGATGACATTGCAGGGAACAAGGCGGCTGAGTTGCACCAGTATGAGCTTAGCAATGAAGAGTGGAAGATCGCAGAGCAATTGTGTGAGATGCTGAAAGTGCGTTGTTCCCAGAATGAGTCGGAATTTTCAACTAATTGGACCTGATTAGATTTTCAAAGATGCTACACTATTCTTTTCGCGCTCAACACCGAACCTTTGCCACTGTGATCCCAGCTATGGATCACATCGATGAGACACTCGCAACACAATCCCAGGATGTCAACCTCGAACCTTCCATCCGTGCCACCATCAGCTTTGCCAAAAAAACACTCAACTCATACTATGACAAGACTGACCACTCCGAAGTTTACCAAATTGCTATGGGTATGTATTCAGTTTGCCTCTGCATCTACGCTAAACACCTTCCAGTCCTACACCCCCGCCACAAGTTGAAGTACTTTGAAAAGGTCGGCTGGGAGAGGGATTGGATCATCACCGCTGAAGCGATTGTCCGTGCCGAGTTTGAACGTTCATATGCAGAAACCCACAATACCCCCGCATCAGAGGTCCCACTTCCTTCCAGAAACAAAAAGGTAAATGTTTTTGGACTCTTTGAGTTTCTTGCTATCACTGACTATTGATAATTTAAGACAAACAAATATTTTTGACAATTTACCAGCGCTTAGTGCCCCGAGATGCGAAGAACTTCACGATGAATTAGCACGCTATCTCAGTACTGATCCTGAACAGGTCAAGGATGTGCTCATGTGGTGGTACGAGCACAGGACAACCTTCCCTCATCTCTCTCACATGGCGCTTGACTATCTTACAATCCCAGGTAACTGTGAACAAAACCATTGCATCATCACTAACGAATACTTGTCTGAACAGCAACATCAACTGACGTCGAGCGCATGTTCAGTCAGGGTAGAATACTGTTGTCCCACCTTCACAATCGGCTGTCCGCACAGACCACACATGCACTGATGTGTCTTGGTGACTGTAGTTTGTTGGGTCTGGTCAAGGACAAAGATATCCAAGTGGTCACTGCAGAGCAAGAGGAGGACAGTGAGGAGGAGTAGCTTCCAGAAGGGTGGGACAGGATTTCCACCACTGTAGACATTACTATGTAGTACAAGTTGTGAATCCGCGGGTAACCCGTGGCGGGTACGGGTCCTGGGTAACCCGAGGGTATAGAATTATGAACCTGTGAAAAATCTGTACCCGTGGTGTCGGGTACGGGTACTGACCATACAGCTAAAAATACCCGGGGGTTACCCGTGCAATACACTAATTGCACACAAAGGTCTTTCCTCCACCACCTGCACTGTGAATGAAGAAAGGCTTTCCCTCCTTGTTGTTGACAGAATGCATGACGGTATTGTAAGCAGCATGTTGCTCAAGATTGAAGCGCCCCCTGTTGAAGTTGACACAAAGCAAGAGATTGTATGGGTCGAAATCCAATTGCTGCTGCAGAAGTTGATTTGGATTCTGCTGGACCTGCCATTCACTTGCAGAAAGAGGCATAGGAGGATAGAGGGAAAGGTTTTTGCCAGAATTAAGAAGGATGGAATTGATCAAAAACAGGCCATAATCATAAACCTGGTCCTCTGTGGGATCTGGGATGCTGTGATGATTTATGATCCTGACACGCAAGTCATCGCAAATGTGAACCCTATGTTAAGTCCAAAGCATGTCTGGTTGAGTTGGTATACAGTGCATGAGGATGGTGGCAAAGAGGATGCACAATTGACCACCTGTGTGTATTTCGCCTGCTTCCTTCAAACAGCTGTCCCACTCTCCATCATCCTCCAAGAGACCACATGCGAGACAAACGGCCTTGTAAGTTGGATAAGTAAGGTTTAACACGGGTCCGGGTAAACCCAGTGACCCGCCGGTTCGGGTCTGACCGGTGCGGGTACCGGTTGCCATTTTGGCGACCCGTGCAACACCGCGACCCGAACCGGCGGGTTCACGGGTCATCACGGGTCATCAACACAGGTAAGTCTGTTAACTTTACTAATATTATTTATTGCAGGAAACTCGACCGCGACCACATCGCGAGCACACCACGACAGATCCCAACGCCAATGCAATGCCAACGGACACCGGACAGCCACAACAACACCACCAACACCACCACCAGCGGTGGCAACGGCAATGGCAGTGTCAACAATGATGATGGAACGGCAACGGCAACAACGACGACAGCAGCAGCAGCAGCACCAGCAACAGCAGCAGCGCTGGCAACAGCAGCAGCGCCAGCAACAGCAGCAACGCCGGCCACAGCAGCAACGCCGGCAGCAGCAGCAACGCCGGCAGCAGCAGCTGTGGCAGCAACACCACCGCGACCATACCACCACCCAATGAGGACAACAACAGTGTGCCGGCAGCAGCAGCAGCAAGGCGATGACGACGGCGACGGCCAGCAGCAGCAGCAGCAATGCCAGCAACAGCAGCAACAGCGGCAGCGGCAATGGCGACAGCAGCAGCAGCAGCAGACGAGGACAACAGTTGGCAGCAGGCAGTGGCAACGGCGACAGCAGCAGCAGCAGCAGCAGCTGTGGCAGCAACACCACCATACCACCACCCCGACGAGGACGACGGTTGGCAGCAGCAGCGCTGGCAATGCCAGGCAGGGACCACGGGACAAGACCCCCGTCCTTCCCCATCCCTCGGGGACACCGGAGGGCTCCCCGGCATCCATCTACCTCGCGAAGTGCAGTGCCGTATCTATTGATACGTGCCTGCAATTTGCGAGGAGAACGGTTGGGGTGAGCCCGCCTCAGTCTGGGTCTCAGAACCCAGACGCGAGGTATGTGGTGCCCCACGGGTGTGATGAAACCTGGGCGGTGCATGCAAACCCAGTCAACCCGGGGGCAACCCGGGGGCGAAACCCGCTGGCACCTGGACCCTTACCCGCCGTTGACCGGGTTTGGCGGGTCCGGGCCCGGGTTGGATTTTTTAGACCCCCGGGTTACCCGTGTTAAACCCTATGGATAAGTGACACTGGCAAATTTATTCAGATCATCCCAATCCAATGCACCCTTGACCATGGCTAGAAGTGTCCTGAGGTAAAACCTCTCTCCTGTGGATGGATAAACCCAGGTCAATCTTGCTATGGCAAAACCTTTTTTATGAACGGTCCAAGCTTTTTTCTTCTTGTTCCAAATGAAATGCTGGGGGAAATCCTGATAGGTGTGATTGACAGCATCAGGCAGCGACTGGTTTGCCTTGAACCAACCCATGAGCTCGGTTGATTTGTTAGCGGCATGGTCTGCGATAAGCTCTGCATCATCCTCATCTTCAAAGAAAACAGTCTGCTGATCCTTGAGGTGGACAGGAAGACGATACACAGTAGGACTCTCCTCATGCATGGAGAACTCGAATATGTGCCAGCAAGCTTCTGGAGGACAGATGTAATGACCATCGATATACTCCTTTTTTCATTGATTTCTGCATTGTCATTCTGCCCCACAGCCAAAGTTGCCAAATCATGCCCCTTATATATGTACTTATGGATATACTTGATGGCCTTGACAGAAGCACATATCTCGACATTGATGTGGCAGTTGTAATGTGTGGAAAGGTATGGGTTGTAAGGGATGACATCACGATTATCAAAGACATGACCCTTGCTGTTTGTGAAGGTGCAACCATTGTTGGGTCTGGCATACTCTGGGTAACCATCATCTCCAAAGTGGGTCTCTGCAAAAAAGGTCTTTGGGTAATGCTTGCTGCACTTCCCATTGACCATGCAAGGAGCATTAGGAAACTCTGCACCACAAGGACCATGCATCATGCACTTGGTGACTGTGTCGTACAACTGGGGTGTGGCAACTGGGTCAGGGATCTGAGCAGAGACTATGCCGTCAATGTCTGGAACTGTGTGAATCTTGAAAGGACCTTGAAGAAATATGAGGAGATGCATGTGAGGCAAACCCTGCTTCTGGAATTTGACAGTGTAAACCAATCCTGTGACCACTACAAAGAGACCCCCTCTGATCTCCTTCAACAGTGCCTTCATCTTCTGGTAGAAGACTCGTGCAACAATGTCTGGGCAATCGTGAGCTGTTTGATGTCTTAAAGGTGTGCCTGGACCATCATTGACTTCTCTGCCATATTTCAACAGCTCTTCTTGAATCTCTGGCCAATTTGGATTGCAGGTCATTGTCAGAAAGAGATCTGGCTTCTGACAGTATCTGCTGATGGCCATTGAATCTTGAAACAGCTGGAACATGTGGCAAGCACTGCCAGCATGTGTAGAGGGAAGAACAATGTGGGTTCCAACTTGTCCAAGATTGACAGGACCATCATCTGCATTGTGGACGGCATATCTAACCCCCTGGTACAAATCAGCTCTGATTTTCTTCTGATGGGTCTTCAGCCAAAAGAGCTCTGAGCCTTCTACTGAAGACCAAGCATCAATGACATACTGCTGCAACAGCTGACCATCGCGAAATAGTTTGTTGGGTTCTGGATCACAAAGAGGGGTGTGGAGTAGAAGCTTTGGGTGGAGCCTGTAAGCATGGTAGCGCCGCTGAGTGACATTCTCAGTGCGGAATTGCCCTCTGGGTCCAGGAAGTGAAGGAATGCTATCATGCCAGCCTTGCTCTCCATTTGGAAAGAGAAGAACATAGTGGAGTGGCCAGTGAACAGGATTGAGATGACTGATCCTTTTGATGGCACCACCTTGATCAGGAGTCTTGAGATGCAGAATGATCTCCCTGTGAAGGTTGACCTCCTCTTCTCCACTTCCTGGTATGATGGCAGTGACCTCCTCCACTGTGGGCAAGTTGTAGCGATGGTGATCTGCATTGGGCTGTAAGACCAAGTGAGCCTGAACATTTCCATGTTCCTCTGGAGGCTTTTCCATCATGATCTGAAATGCATGCTGGTAGAGAGGCACAAAAGGGTTTGCAGCATTAAGCATCATCTGGAGATCAGACGTGATGGTAGGATCCAGGTTTGGATTGTGAGCATTACATGTGGCAAGAGCAGCTTGCAGGTCATGAATGTAGAGCTGGGCATAAGCAGGCTGTACACCATTTCGTGGAATGAGAGCACCCATATTGTGATGCATGTCGCCATGCATGCAGAAGCAATAAGGACCGGCACCTTGGAGGACAGTCATGTTGAGCTGATCAGCAATGGAGGTAAATGCAAACACGGCATTATACTGATGTATGTGTTCCCTGAAAGAACGTGCGCGAGGATTGCTTTCTGTGAGAAGACGTATCAAGGTGGCAGGGGATATGGCAAAGGCTCCAAGTGAATCTGTCCCTGAAGACAGCACATGCCAAACCTTGGATGGACTTGAGAAGACCCTGAGAGGCATTCTGTGATGAAGTGAAGAGCACCACAGACTGAACTGAACCTGAAATAGGGTTCAGGTTCAAGCTGAAGCCTGAACCGAACCTGAGGTTCAGTTCAAGGTTCAGGCAGGGGGGAAATTCTGTGAACCTGGTTCAAACCAGTTTGAACCTGAACCTAAACTTCAACAAATGTGATATAATTTTGCCTAATTTTTGGAAGAAACATGATCACTTTTGTCTTGTTGTAGCTAACAACTCCCTGTTAAATCCTGCCACTCTCCTTCAAGGGGTTTGAGCTCTGGATTTGTCAGAATAAGTTGGTATAAGTTGTATAATATCTGAGGATTATGCCAAGGTAAGCCTCAAGTACGTATGATGTATTATATTATCATTATTTTTAAGTACCACAGTTGCAACATTGAAGCTGATAAGCTTAATTTCTTTAACATGTTAGCTTTAAGTGATACAAATGTACAGTAATACATACAATTTGCTCTAAAGGAACCTTTGATCATGCTATATAACCACAAGGCATAAAATAAAGGCATTTATACTGAATAAAAATGTAATCTAGCCCTATGATACACTTACAGGTTTGGTTCAGGGTTCAGATCAGTGTGAACCTGAACTGAACCTGTTTGAACCTGAACCTAAGGTTCAGTTCAAGGTTCAGCATATTGACTGAACTGAACCTTAGGTTCGGTTCAAGGTTCGGATTTTTTTGGCCTGAACCGGACCAAACCAAACCTGTCCATCACTAACCACAGTGAGAGCACACCACATCCATCCTCTTAATGCTGAAGCAAACTGGTGGCTCAACATATGGTCATTGACCCTTTGGCACTTGTTGTTGTGCCTGCAATGCCTGTGCATCTGGCTAAGCCAGTGCCACTAATTCATCATGAATAACATTTTCCTGTTCTTCAGCCTCTGCCCTGATGCCTTGATTATGTATGTCCTCTAGCACAACCGCCTGTGATTCCCTCTGAAGGTCCTCTTGATGCTGCTGGTGTGAGTGCACTTCAAGCTGTCTCAACCTTTGCCGCTGCTCTTCATGTTACTGATTTGACTGCACTTCAAGCAGTCTTAGCCTGTGCTGGTCATCTCGATGTTGCAAATTTAAACGGACTTAAAGCAGTCTCATCCTCTCCTGCTCCTCTCGTTGTTGTCAGAATGAATGTTCTTCCTCCGACTGTCTTACCAAACGTGTCTCTCTGGCAAGATGTGACCTCTGCTGCTCTTGATGCAGTTGGGCCAGTTGTTCTGCTTCCAACTGTTGTACAAGATGTTTTCATTTGGCATCATCCAGGTTCTTCTGCCACCAACATTCTTCTTCTCGAAGAATAGCCTGACGTTGGCATTCCCAAAGACTTTGCTCCTCCTGCTGACACAGTTGATGCAATCATTGTTTATCAGCCTGCTTGGCAAGAAGATCCTGTTCTGCCAACTGTTGGTACTCTGCATTGAATTGGTGTTGCCATTGGTCATCAACAACAAATTGGTCCTGATGCCCAGACTTTTTCCTTGCACATCTGGCCTTCAGTTCCTTGTAGCGACTTGTCCTAGGTGGCTGAGGTGCAGCATTAAACTCTGTAGGCCTCGCAGGTCGCTGCTGATTTGTTTGTCCACATTGTCTGACCCGTTCAGCATGTGTCCGTTCAAATCCCTGTTGCAACTCCTCCTCCCAGTTTCTTGGAGGTGGCACATTAGATGACATGGGTGGAACCTCTCTTCCTGAAGCCTGCTGCTGGTAATAGGCCACTCGTCTGTCATGATGTGCAATCTGATGTCTTTGCAAGGCAGGATAAACATCCACTGGAACTGGCCAATGACGACTCAATGAAGTCGGTTGTTGTGGGTCAACAGGGATTGAGAATGGCATGCCAAAGTTTGGCTGAATGATTGGAGGCTGACAGTCATATGTTCTTTGTCAACGAATGGAAGGAGATGTCATCTGCAGTCTTTGCAGCATTTCATGCTCTCTTTCACCCTGACGGTCCCTTTCAGGAGTTTGCTGAGGATCAGCATGATGCTGTGATAAACTGGCTTAAATATCAGCATTCCAGTTTTGCATCCAGGTGAACCCAACACCCACATAACATTTATATATTCAATCCCATCCACTTCTTCATAAAGGGGGTGATTGATAGGATTCCTGAAAGGCCCAATTTGTGAGCAAGCCAAATTCATAGATGCACCATTTCATTGCAATGCTCACATTTTTTAATGCCAACCAATAGCTCAAATTGTGGGGGGAGAATGTGTTTGCAGTTTCCAATTTAATTTCAAAGCAAATGTGCGCGCTCAACACCAATTATTGCTTCTATTCTCCCCCACATGAAAGGAATTTGGTCATGTTTGGTCATGGTGTGACCAAACTTGCGCAAGGTGTGTGGAAGCATGTCCACTATTTCGCATATGAATTTTACATGTCATTGCACACATCAATCAAGTCAGATTTTGATTGGGAAACAATCTATTACTTAAGGAGAACCCAGATCTGGGCTCGGCTGCGCCTCGCGTGGCTGCACACACGAGCATAAGTGAACTATGTGCAAAAACGTGACCATAACCGATTACCCACACCACTGACCCCCCTTCCTCCCCTTCCTTTTAGATAAAGATAATAAGAACACTGGAAGGGGAACCAGAGTTTGGAGAAGGATAAAAGTAACAAAAGGTTGCTACATACGGTGACAAGTAAACAAAGGGAAAAAATGGATAGGAGTTTGGAGAAATGGAGATGAAGAAGAATAGAGTATAAATAAGGAAAGGAACAATAACGTACACGAGAGGATAAGATAAGATAAAATGGCAGAAAAGTCTGGAGCAGAGGTTATTGGAATCCTTTGGAGTTGCATGGATATCACAGTGGGAGAGTAGGACCCATAAATGAAACTGAGTCATCTCACCACCAACGCTCTCAGATCCTCAAAGATGTGACTCTTTACTTCTCCCACAGTATTCCAAATCTCATCACTATTATACTGGCAATGGACAAGTGTTTTGGCAATATCAGTCATGATCCAACATTCAATAAGGCAATTCACTCAGCTCTGTGCTTGGCAAAGTTAACACTCAACAAATATTACTCGCTCACCAACTCATCCAAGGTGTATCACATTGCAATGGGTGAGTGACAGCTGTGATTAACCTTGTCATAAATTCTCTCATAATCTGACTCACCTTTACATGTCTATGATGTTCTGGCATGGTGGTATGAAAAACAGACCATCTATCCCATGCTCGCTTGCATGGCCCTCAATTACTTGACCATTCCTGCAACATCTGTTGACATCGAACACATTTTCAGCCATGGTCGACTGATTCTGTCCCATGTTTGAAGCCAGCTATCAGTTAAATCAATGAGAGCATTGATCTGTGTGGGTTGCTGGAGTCATCTCAGCCTTGTCAAGAATGAGGATGTCATTTTGGTGGCAATGCTCACTGATATCAAGGAGGACTCAGGGCTCCTCATGTCAGACTGGGACATGCTTACTTGGTAGTCAGACTGCACTATATTTGTCTTGTAAATACATCATACAAAAGAATACCTGCGAGACCCATCTGAAAAACCCATACCCACTTGAAACCTGTGAACCCATGTGCCTTAAAACCTGTGGGTAAAGGGTCTGGATAAACTGTGGGTAAGGGTCTGGGTCCACGTTCTGATCCATCAGGGTTGATACCAGTTTCACATCCTTCATTCTGGCCTTCGCAAGTATCTTCCAGATATAACAGCTTTGTGATAAGGTGACTTTTCATTGTTAGCAGTCTCGTTTGATATGAATTCCAAGCTGTAATGTTGGCTTTCCAATGACTGTTACCATGCACTTTTCTTTCAGCTGGTTGATTATCCACTGATTCATCACTCGGTTGTTTGCATAAGCTGTGAGGTTGTTGACCCATACAACTACAATGGAAAAGTTTTCACCTTCCCGATAGTAGTACACATAGTAGTCGGTCCATAATCTTGTATAATGAAATTCCTTCATTGTGTTATTGAAATCCATGTTCCATACATTTCTGGCTTGCCTGAGACCATATATAGGGTGTATGAGGTGGCAAACCTGTCCAGTTCCATCCTCAAATTCCACTGGCTGTTTCATGTACAGCTCCTCCTTCACTCATCCATTAAGGTATGCACCTTTGATAACCATCTGCTGAATATCCCAATCCTTGACTGTGGAATATGCGAGCAATGTCTGTGACGTCTCGAACCGCATCACAGGAGAAAATGTTCCAGTTTTGCTGAAATCCACTCTGGGCTTCTGTGAAAACCCCTGGGCTACTAATTGGGCCTTGTGCCTAGCAAATTTTAGTGTTGCCACGACTATAGTTGGTCACTTTTCTTTTCTCTGCTCTACTGCCTTCAATAAAATACATAAAAATATAAAGAAAATTTCGAGGGGTAGCCTCTACATAGGTCTTGAGTTAGTACACTTAAACCTTTCTGTAATATGTAACCCATCATTGGATAAGTGACCAACTATGGTTTTTAGTCGCGACTAACATAGTCGCGACTAAAAACCATAGTTGGTCACTTATCCAATGATGGGTTACATATTACAGAAAGGTTTAAGTGTACTAACTCAAGACCTATGTAGAGGCTACCCCTCGAAATTTTCTTTATATTTTTATGTATTTTATTGAAGGCAGTAGAGCAGAGAAAAGAAAAGTGACCAACTATAGTCGTGGCAACACTACTAGCAATTGCACCTGTCTCATTGCATTTCCGGTGGAAAGCCCATTTACTTCTGATGGCTTCTCATCCCTCTGGTAAGTCTATGAGTTTCCAAATGCCCATTTCTGGTAGCTGATCCAATTCTTCTTTCATCGCTACCTTCCAGTTCTCCCAATCCATGGCTTCCCTGGCTTGCTTTAAACTTTATGGGTCCTTGTTAGTGAGACTGTTGTTTTGTTGTATTGTACTTAAGAATGTATATGTAATGGTTGTTTTTATGTTAATTTTTTCTTTTTGTTTCACTGTGGATGATTCTGTTGGTCTTTGTACATCAAGCAGCTTGCGTATCTCGCATTGTGTCAGTTGTGCATGTCCTTGTGTTGCTCTCAGTGGGTATGTTGTTTCATTTTCTGGTCTATCAATGGCCCTTTCCGGTGTCGGATTCGGTGCCTTCATAGTGGGTTCTGGTGGTTCCATTCCAGGTTCTGGTGGTTCCATTCCAGGTTCTGGTGGTTCCAGAGTTTGCAAGTCATCGGATTCACTCTGCTCCCCCCCAAATTGCAAACCTGGTAAGTCAGATACAATCTGGACTTCCTGCAATGACTCATCCTCATGAAATGCAACATTCCACGATGTCTTAACAGTCCGTGTTGCAGCATCATAGTATCGGATAGCCTTCTGCAACTCCACAAATCCTATGAACTTCATCTTAGCTGATCATGGCGCCAGCTTTGACCTTTTTCCACCTTGATATAAGTCCCAAACATCACATCTGAACTCCCAGAAATGCAATACGTCTGGCTTCTTGCCAGTCCAGGCTTCATCCATCTAGAGCCTTGGTGGGGGATTGGTTTTGAATGTATGCCACATGTGCAATGGCTTCTGGCCAATGGAATGTGGGCAGGTTTTTAGCGATCAACATTGCACAGGCTAACTCCAGTAACATGCGATTAAATCTTTTCACCATTCCATGTTGTGAGGGTGAGTAAGGGGCTGTAATAGACTCTACGCTCACTGGGCCCCAAATGTTGCTCAAAGTCCACTCTCCAGCAACTTTCAATCGTCCATTTGCCTCTTTAGGAAATGGCTGGATGGCTTGCTTTGCCTGAATGCAAGCCTCACAGGTTCAGGAAGAGATACTTCCTTTGTCGATTTCCAGTCCTGTGAGTAACCCTTTCTCTGCAGGGTCTTGAGTCCACTCATTCCGATGTGTCCATATAGGCAGTGCAATTTGTCGCAAGACATCTTTGGTGTGGCTACATTTGCCTTTTCCAGCATGCAGGATTGCACTTGGGCATTTAAATGGTATAATCATCTATCTTTCCAGCCTGTTCCAACAAGTTTATTTTCCTTCGTATATAGCCTGCATATTCCATTGCAGAAACTAACCCATCCACCACTTTCATTGAATCGGCTCAGCAATAATAGTGAGTTCTGAGACTCCAGTACATGTAGTATGTCTCATAGCTGATGGATGTTGTATGTCCTGTCCATCCACTGTGAAGTGTAAAATGATGGTTCTACAACCAAGAGCTCGAGCAGCTACCTTTCCTAGTCCTTGAACAATAGCTTTGTCCAGAGTTTTGTACATGATGAATGCATTTTGGGAATTGCTGATGTGACTAGTGAATGGCACGGGTATGGTGACCCGCACGGGTCACGGGTAAGGGTAGCCATGGGTACAGGTACGGGTACGATTCTCCTACCTGTGAGCTTTATTTTACAGCTGTTTGCATGTATCTTGACAATTTTTGGAAATTTTTGAATTGATTAAACAATATGGACTTGGACAAAATTACTGTACTCAATCTTGTATCTCATGAAATACTGCATGGATTGAGATGGTTGTAGAGGGAAAGTTGTACTATTTTCTAATGGCTATCAGCTCCTGTAATTACATTTGAACAATATTTAGTGTATGATGAGTTGTGGATGAAGTAAGAGATGACCAAGTGTTTTTTAACACCCAGAATGATATTGTTAAATTATGGCATCAAATGAGCTCCTATGAACAAGATTGTAGAGAGAAAGTTGTTCATTTTTTCAAGGGCTAGAAGTACATATACCGTGTTTTTTTTTATTTTTGTTCTTTGAGCCAACATTACAGCTGGACTACAATTGTCTGCATTGGAATCAAAATATCACAAGAATCATATATGTTGGCTCAAAGAACAAAAATAAAGAAAAACACGGTATATGTACTTCTAGCCCTTGAAAAAATGAACAACTTTCTCTCTACAATCTTGTTCATAGGAGCTCATTTGATGCCATAATTTAACAATATCATTCTGGGTGTTAAAAAACACTTGGTCATCTCTTACTTCATCCACAACTCATCATACACTAAATATTGTTCAAATGTAATTACAGGAGCTGATAGCCATTAGAAAATAGTACAACTTTCCCTCTACAACCATCTCAATCCATGCAGTATTTCATGAGATACAAGATTGAGTACAGTAATTTTGTCCAAGTCCATATTGTTTAATCAATTCAAAAATTTCCAAAAATTGTCAAGATACATGCAAACAGCTGTAAGCCCTGGATCGTCCAAAACGGTCAAGTATTGGGTGAGTTATGATCAAAACAATCATTCTTCATTGTTTTGATCATAACTCAATACTTGACCATTTTAGACAATCTGGGGCTCAAAATGACGGGTAAACCCGCCAGATCACGGGTAGGGGTAGCTGCGGGTATGGGTACGGGTACAGCGCCAATACCCACGGGTTACCCGTGCCATTCACTACCTCCTGTGCATAGCGACATTGTGAGGATCTCACAGCACCTGCAGTCTTCCTCCAATAGGATTGTGACTAGTTTGTGTGATGTCAGTGATGTTTCATCCTTCTTTGAGCCTAAGTATGCCAATGTATACAAGTCCCAACTTTCCATCAAGGAGGATACAAGTATCATCATGAAATCTTCATTGGAAATGAGGCTTCCCATCAAGTGGAGTTCCTCCTGCAGTTTCCAGAGTTTCGATATGTGCTCGATTAGGTCAAATCCTTCTTCAGCAATCAACTGGTACAATGTGCATCACATCGCTAATATTCCAAGCTTCCCCCTGGATTCCTTTACCAAGGTTAGCTGTTTCCACATCCCACTCACCATGTGTGTGCCAATGATATGTATCATTTCCATGTCACCAAGTGCAAGCTCGATCCACGTCCTCATCTTGGTGTCTCCGTTGCGCCATTTCTTCATCACCTCGGATTAGGGTATAACATGGGTTCGGGTTTACCTGAGGGTTCCCTATAACGGGTGCCGCGGTTCCGGGTATGGGTTGCCGATTCGGCACCCCAGGCAATACCGTACCCAAAATCGCAGTTCTCCGGGTTTCACAGGTTCCCACGCCTGACTTCGACAATTCCCCATGTTTCATTGCTCTCCATTGATGGGTCCAATTCCTTCAGCATCATTGACCATGCTGCCCTCCCACTTCTCGAAATCCCGTCTGCAAATCCCATTCAGTATTCGCTTCGATGTTGTTAGTCGTTGCAACACACTCATGGATCCATCGGGCAGTATTTTTTTTGATCTGTGGATCAGTCCAATCTCTGTGCATATAAAGTCTCCTCCTTTTTCTCTATAACCTGTCTCCCATATCTCTTACCCACCATGCCCACCGCCAAAAAGACCCCTTCCGAATCCACGTCTGCTAAACGCGCTCAAAAGAGCGTTACTACTACTTTGCTTCACAAGACTCCCTCAACTCACTCGATCTTGTCTACCACATCTCAGCCTCCCGATGATCTGATCGAGGTCGATTCCGATACTGAGAAGTCTGACAGTGAGAAGCCCGATAGCCTGGAAGAAGAACTTGGTAAGTGCTCACCTTCTGCTGATTAGAGTCTTATGAGCTTCGGATTCAGCTAAAGCAAAACTAACATGGCGCTTGCCAATCTATCAATTCTTCAAAACCGATGTCACCATCAAATACAACGACCAGAAACGTCTCTACCATTGGTTCCACTGCACAGCCCAGGTCTGTAAAGGTGGTGGAGGCATACGGTGTTATCAGGACAAGAAGGACAAGTCCTCCACCGGAAACCTCAGACATCACGCCGAAAGGTGCTGGGGTCTAGAGGCTGTCCAGAATGTTTCCACTCTGGGTGCAAAGGAAACTTCCTCGAATGGTTCCATCTTCGCCTCGTTTGCCAGACAAGGCCAGAAGCCTGTGAACATCTCTCATTGCTCTCACACGAATGCCAAAGCACGGTACATTATATTTGTGGCATATGGGTATCTAACAATTTCCTCTTTGGTGCTCATCTTGTCAAGTGGGTCATGGAGAGCAGGTGTCCTGCAAACATTGTGAATGACCCTGAACTCCAGGAACTCCTTATGGCTGGTTGACCCAAGCTCAAGCTTCCCTCACCGATCACTGTCGCACGCGATGTCAAGGCTGCTTTCGAGAGGTGCAAAGATTGCGTTGCCAAATTACTACAGGTAAAACATCCATTCAGACATATCGCAGCTCACGAATTTCTCAAACAGGACCACCCTGGATGCTTGCATTTTGCCACTGATGCCTGGACGTCACCGAATCACCATGCTTTCATTGCGTGGACCATCCACCTTGAGCATCAAGGCCACATGCTCAGATTTCTGTTGGACACCGTCGAGGTGCCTGAGTCTCACACTGGAGCGACATTGGCATGGGAATTCCACAATATGTTGGTTCGTTTTGGGTTGGAGAACAAAGTACGAGCAATATATGAACTTTCTGCTAACCCGCTGATTTATCATTGCTAGATCCTGACATTCAACGGCGACAATGCCTTGTGCAACGACAAGCAGACCACCTGTCTTGCTGCCAAACCCAACTCTTTCAAAGAGTACAATTGAGTTCGCTGTTTTAACCATACAGTGCAGATTTTGGCCAAAACACTCATCAAACCTTTCAACGCGTGCCTGGGTGCTGCATCGCCTCTGGCTTCTGATGAGGAGGGTGAAGATGTTGATGTTCTTGATGTCTACGCAGCCGTGAATGAGGACGAGGAAGGAGAATCTGATGAAATCCGTGAAGACGATGACGATGATGGGGTGGATGAGTTGCAGGAATTGACTGAGCGCGAGCATGAACAGTTGTTGGAGGACACAGCTGCAGTCCATGAAACCGTTACCAAGGTATGTTACCTGCATTTCCAACAAGGACATCACTAACGCCCAGCAGATCCAGAACCTGTCCTTCGCTATCATTCATTCAACTACCATCGCTCTTCCAGCCTGGCAATCCATCTGCACCGGCAAAGGGCTCAAACCCAATCTCATTCCACGTGATGTCATCACATGCTGGAACTCGATTTATGATATGATGTGCTTTGCCCTGAGGTATCACATTGCCATTGATGCTATCACTGCCGACAAGACACTTAAGCTGTGCAAATATGAGCTTGTGGGTGATGATTGGGCAATCATTCAGGATCTTGTGGCCATCCTCGAGGTGAGGCATTTATCTTATCTATGTAGCAATGTACTCTAATGGTATACAGCTTTACAAAAAGGCGACAATATTCTTCTCAAGTGATGTAGCTAGCATTGCTGCTGTGATTCCAGCCATAGACAAGCTCGAAAGTAATCTCAATGCACACACAGGGAAAACATACCATCTGGCAATCCTCGCTGCCATGAAGTTGGCTCGCAAGAAGATCAATCGGTACTACTCTCTCACAGATCTTTCCAGCATCTACAGGATCTCTATGGGTGAGTGTTTGGCCTGTTTCTTTACTGCTAACTACAATTTCCTTCTCAGTGCTTCATCCTGGTCTAAAGCTCGAGTATTTCCATCAGCAAGAGTGGGAGGAGGAGTGGATCGAGACTGCCAAAAACTTAGTTTGAGACGAGTTCAACCGCAATTATTTGAAGAACGTTGGTGATCCCAGCTCGGCATCCGAGACCGGTGATGTATGTTTGTCACCATTTTATCGGTCAAGGCTAATGTGTGATGATGTCAGGGCTCTGGCGGTGATAATGATTTCAGCAATATCTCTGTTAAGAATGTCGCAAGGGCTCAGGATGAGTACGAGGAATACTTGCATCATCCGGTTGAGAATGTCAAAGACCCACTTGCATGGTGGTATGACAATTGTTTCATTTACCCTAACTTATCTAGGATGGCTCTCGACTATCTCAGCACCCCTGCCACATCAACGGTGGTTGAGCGAGTTTTTTCACAGGGTCGTGGTCTTCTCAATTTCACGCGAAACCGACTCACCCCTGCATCCATTCGTGCTAACCTCTGCCTCGGCGACTGGTGCCGCAAAGGCCTTGTGGAGATGGCGGATCTACTGGCAGCAGTCAGGGAGAAGAAGAGGAAACGGGCTGAGTCTGATGTTGAAGAGACCGAAGAACCCCCTGTAGCATAGATATATTGTCCCGCCCCCCGTCTTGCAATGAAAACCCGCAGTAATGTCTGCGGTTACTGAGTTTGATGCAGTTATCGAATTGGAACCGGTTACCTTGAGAACCCATGCTAAACGGGTAAGGTTCAGGTTGAGACCCGTTCCGGGTGCGGTTTCAAAGGGTTCGGGTCCGGTGTTCTAAAAAGTGACCCGGGGGTTACCCGTGTTATACCCCGGATTCTGCTGGTGTTGGATGGGAAGTGTCTGCTGGGATAGGGGCCTTCGATTTTGCATTGATGTACATTTCTAACCTGAGATCCCATAGCACGGCTAACATCTGTCTCTTCCATGGCATCCAATTGTTCCCCTTCAATAACTTAATCCGGTAGAATCCCAATGTGTGCATGACTTCATCTGTCATAGTTGGCTAGTATTCGAGGTGGTAATGTGATGTTTGGAGGTGCATGATTGTGTTTCCGTTACAGCCATAACCAATTGTGATATATGGTGCAGTGGTTGTTGACTGCTAAGATATTTTATGTGGAATTAATTATAATTGCCTCTCTCTGAGAGGGTTTTTATACTACTTGCTAAATCTACTAGAAGTTTCTTGTGTTAAGGTAGATAACTGCTGCACACCAGCATTATTCATTGGACAGGCATGTTTGAGTTCTGGGGTCACGTGATATGGATTATCAATCCTTTCTGCGCCTATTTGGCCAGTCCCTAGGAAACACATACTGGGTCCATCAGGAAATTGGGAATTTTCTGGCAACACTGTATAATGCGGTTGTAACACAATGAACACAAACAATACATATAATAATTGCAGTTCGCATGGTAATCCCTTATACTGTAATGCATACCTCAGCAGCATTTGCAAAAGCTGTAATATATTCGTATGTCTGCAATCTGTGCCCAAATGTTGGCAACAACATAAGATCATGCAGGATGCTATCTAATATCTTGAAGTTCACATTACAGCAAGAGAAGTTCTAAATCATAATTCAATCTTGTGTGGTATAAGTTACAGATAGATGTTTTGAATTACAAGGGGCTTGTGGCTAGTGCAATGATTGGTCCCATTGGCATTGAGGCTCAAGATTACAGAGTCATGTCATAAGCAGGTACTCATTCCAGATATATGTCAGCTAATCCCAAAAAAAAGAGGTGTTTCGAAGTGCTACAGGAAACACAAAATTTGGTAGATCTTGGAAGAGATATTCAGTTGGAGAACATATAAAAGCAGATATATTGGACACATGTTTGGAAACTATAAAGTATTATCGGTAACTACACGCTCACGTGTGGCACGCTGGATGGCTAATTTGGAAACAGAGGAGCTGGAGTGCGACTGAGCCTGGCCAGATGCCTGGTGACCTCCAAAAACTTTGCTACATGCATACTATGGGTTAGTTTCAGATCAATGGAATTTGGCTCACTTACATTGTCCACCATGAGAGGAGTTGTGTGACTTGGGCCTGAGCTGCAAGACCCGGAGTGTTTTCGAAGAATTCCACAATATTCCCATAGAAGGCACTGTAGCTGAAGCAGCTGTCATTCTCATTCCAAGCACTCACATTAGGAAGAGCAAAGTGGAGCTAAACGAAGGCATCCAAGTCAATCTATTAGCTTTGTCCAGATGACCCAAAAACATATTTGACCTGAACAGCGATATATGCAATCGACCGAGGTGTGACTGACTTCATGCCTAGCAAATTGGCAACATGTCCATGTGTGGAGGCTTTGGTTGATTTGTGGCGTTTTTGGGTGTGTATTTGATCGTTGTCCAGTTCGCTGTCAATGTCTCAAGCTGAGGTTGGCAAGGTAAAAATATGTTTGAAGGCCTATAGCACCAGTGTTCATAAGTATGGAGTCACGGTGACAGGAATAAAACAAGAACTGTGACCTTTACTAAGAGAGCACTTCGAAACAGTCCCTTTTCAACGTCATCTAAGTCACCTTGACCACGTGGGAAAAGAAATGCAGGCCATGAATCTGCCGTCACAGTGAAGTCAGGATGGCCATCGCAGATCTTGGTAGGCAATGACACGGGTATACCCACGGGTGTCCCGAGGCCGACCCGGACCTGGACCCGCTCCAACCCGTACCCGTCTACCCACGGGTCTTTTTTTAGCGGGTAGATGGCGGGTAGCGGCGGGTCGGGTACGGGTATTGACCCGCGCAGGAAACCCAGCGGGTTCCAGCCCACATCTACCTCGCGTTGCTGACACGCACGTCAATTGACATGGCGCTGTGCAAACGCGAGGAGTGGGGGGGCTGGGAGCCACGCGACGGGTGGTTCTCGTGGGGAGTGGGGGGGGCTGGGAACCAGGCGATGGGTGGTCTCGTAGGCGAGAGAATCTCGCCCATCGTATCCATCTCCTCGTTCCCTGCACCATCTCTCATTCTCCCCTTCCTCTCATCCTCCTTTGTCGTCTCGAACCTTGCGTACGCGTCAGCCCGCGTTTCGATGCCATTGAGCCTTGGCGTTCGCAGTTGCGGCGTCTGGATGGTGGCGTCGTGATTCTGGGCTGTGGGCGCGTGTGGGCATGTAATTGGGGGGAACGGGGTCTGGAGCGCGTTTGGGCACGTTCTGTTGCACAGGCACGGGTTTTGGGGCCTGTGTGGGCGTCAAATTGTCAGGTGTTGTGGGACCGCGGTCTGGGACGCGTTTGAACGCGATTTCTTGCACGGGCGCGGGGTTTTGGGCCAGGGTGGGACTTGAGACGCGTTTGGACGTGTTTTGCAGCGGGGACGGTGTGTTTGGGGCTGACGCGGGAGCGTGATGCGTCTCCATGTTGGGACACGGTTTTGCGCGAGGATGGGGCCGTTTGGGACGCCATTGGTGGTGTTTGCGTCAAGGCGGAGGCGGTGGGCACTTGAAAACGGTGTTGGTAAGCGGTTGCTGCTGGGTTGTTGTGTCCGTTTGTGTTGATGCTGACATGCGGGTATGCCAAGACCCGCGGTCACGGGTACGGGTTTTGCCCGGGTCCAAAAAAGGTAACCCGTACCCGTACCCGGCAGTACCCGTACCCACAACCCGCACGGGTTACCCGTACCCGTGTCATTGCCTAGATCTTGGTGCATACACTTCATAATGTTAGTTATCAATCATTAAAGCCAGGCACAGAATTGGTGTATCTTTCATTTTCCCAATTGTAGTCAATGGGGCAGAGGAGTCGACCAGTATCATCATGCTCGAAGCCACAGTCCATTTTATTATCAGGTGACAGTGGTGTTACTGGGGCTTTGAAAAGTAATGTAATCCACGAGATGATGTCAGCTTTTAAATTTCCTGTGTCATCACCTTGGGCACCACCTGCTTCTTTATGCAACTTTGCAGAATGTCATCATGACTTCTCAATTGTTGATGCAGTTGAAGGCAACTCTTACCTCTCAGAAATAGCAGGTGAGCTCTGGCACGTCCAGATCAACGAGTTTTGTCTTGATCAATGGAATATATCGGATGAGTTGTTTGTAACCTCGTATGGTATGATTCTCTCTGGATATGAGTAAGTTTGATTCGCCTGATGGTTGGATGACAGGTGGACTGACTCTATGGTATGCTCCACATTATTCTCTCCTTTGGCTTGCAGAGAATGATGCCAGTCGAACTCTTCCACCAATTCATCAATGGATTGGAACATCGACACCAGTCAACAAATGACATGGCCCTGGGTCACATTAGAGGCCAGTCCCCTGGTTCACCATGACAGCATGTTGTGAAATTATGTTTCTTTGGCCCAAGCATAACACCAATACGTACGATTTATGCTTTGGCTCCCCCTCCTGTAAGTTCCTAAGCTGTTTTTTGAGTGCTGCAATCCGACGTTTGGCACCAGCATATGTCACCAGTTCATCTTCAAGTTCGTCTTCTGGAACTGAGGACATCTGGTTAGGCATTTGAGAACTAGAGTTACCAGACCCTGGCATGGCGAGAGGAAGGGGTTACATGACAACGATGATATTGGTGTAGCACTGATTATTATATACCAAAGTATGTTAGCTAGCAATGATCATATTAAAAATTTGACTCGGACATACGGCAGCAGGCCTGCTAAGCGATGTGCACCCTGTAAAATCGTCTACAACCACCACTTACCATCATAACTTGAGACTAGGGTCCTTCCCAATATACCTACCTATACATTTGGCCATACTAGAATTGCACACAAAAGATGCTGCCACAGATCCTTGGAAAGGCCATCCTCCTTTTTACTCGTTGACATGGATCAAGCACCGAATGGTTGTGGTGGTCGTGTGGATGCCGACTACAATATATTTGGTTACGATCTGGATGGGCTACTAGCACACCTCACTTCTCTCTTCTTCGGTCCAGATTGGGTTCCAGTAGCGCACTATCATGTGAGTCCTCATGGCGTCAACAGCAACCCTCAACCTCCTTGCTATGGGATGCCAGCTCCTCATCAAGTGCCTCGATTAGTGTTTCACAGGGGTAAGGGTCAACCCTGGGTTTTTGGCCCAGGGGTATGGAGGGTAGGGGTAGGGTGTTGGGAATTCATACCCTTTACACACCCAGGGTTGCAAAGGGTATGACAAAGCATGCCAAGTATTACCATATATGGTAATTCTATACAAAAATATTTGACCTTCACTACTGAAATTAATTACAAAACACTCAAAAATAATATCTGAGTACATTACAACACAATTATTTCTGCTTATGTCAGACCCTTTTCAACCCCTACCCTTAGGGTAAAGGGTAGGGTTTTCCAGGGTAAGGGTAAGGGTTGGGCTTTTCAGACCCTAGGGTTACCCCTGTGAAACACTAGCCTTGATTACCACCCAATTTCCAACCTCAGTGCCCACCAGAATACTACGGTCCTTCGTACCCTCCCTACATACCTGCACCTCCTAATTTTCACCCCGACGACTTTGCAGCACTAGTGCTGTGTAAGAGGGTGGTTAAAAAGGTGGTGAGTGCCTGTCTGGCATAAATATTTACCAATACAATAATTAGTATGAAATACAGAAGAGCAACAAACACACCAGGGATGAAGCAGGACTTGGATATACTGATGCAGATGATGAGAATGTCACCAGAGCTGTGAAGGTATGTACAGCGTTCTGTCATATGCTATCAGACGTCTCACAATCTACTTAACTAGAATGTCCCACATTCCAGCAAACCCATGCACCCTGCCAAGAAACTGCAGGCTAACCACATGCCAGTTTTCACCAATTAGTGTTGGGGAAGTTTGGTTTGGTCCGGTTTGGGGCCTTTTTGCCCAAACCGGAAACCGAATGGTCCGGTTTTCCACCCAAAGTCCCCAAACCAGACCGAAACCGATGCAAACGGTTTGCATCGGTTCGGTTTCGGTCCAAACGCGGTCTGAACCGCGGACCGCTAGTGCTCAGTGCCCCTGCACCATTCTGACCTCGCAACAGTGCTGCGCACGTCAATTGACGTGGCCAGCCTGTTTGCGAGGTGAGATTGGGGTGCTGGGGTGCTGGCACACCCTGTGCCGGCATTGAGCCGCACGCGGGCTTCTCCATGGGTGTCCCGACGCGTCACACGCGTTGTACATGCGATGTGGGTTGACCGCGTTGGCCGTTTTCGGTGGACGCGTGATGGTGGTGGTGGTGGTGGTGGTGGTGGTGCCCCACGCATCATACGCGTTGTGCACGCGATGACGGCTGGGCCGCTTTGGTTGTTTTCGGTGGACGCGTGGTGGTGGTGGCATAGGAGCCTCTTCGCGAGGGTGTCCGGACGCGTCATACGCGTTGTACACACGACGACGGCCGGGTTGACCCCGCGTTGGCCTTCCTCGGTGGTGTTAGTGTTGCGTGGTGGTGGTGGTACGGTGCCGCGTTCTATAATGGACGAATAAATCAGTGAAAAAATGAATAAAGGTACATACCACGAAGGAGCGGGGTGGATGCACCACCCCTGCTGCTCTTCCACCTTGTTGACTCCACCCCATTCACGTACGTTTGGCGCGCGTTTTGAACGCGTTTGGCGTGGCGCTGGGGGTGGGCCGTGGGCGTTGCTGTGGGCGCGTCCGGCGTGGCGTTGACGGTGGTTGTAACCGTCGCCGTTGTCGTTGCCGTTGTCGTGGTCATTGTCGTGGTGGTGGTGGTGGTGGTGGTGGTGGTGGTGGTGGTGGCCGTGGTGCATCAACCTGTAATTTGTAAATGCGTTAGTTAAGTTCGAATAAATAAAAATAAAAAACATACGCAGGCGGCAGGGAGTACCCCGCCGCCCGTTTTGTCGACCTCGGGTGCTCCATCGTCTTCGTTTGGCGTATATCGGGGGTGTTGTTGGTGGGGTTGGTGACTTTGGGTGACTTTCGAAGTCAGCCATGTAGCCGACTTTGGACTGTCGGTTTGCGGTTCAAACTGAGTTTGAAACCGTTTCGGCCCACGGCCAAATCTCCAAACCGGAGACTGAACGGTTCGGTCTCAGCCGAAATTTCCCAAACCGAAACCGAAACCGGCGGTTTCGGTTCGGTCTAAACCGGGTTTGGGTCGGTCTGAGACCGAACTTCCCCAACACTATCACCAATCCTCTTGACCACTGTCTGTCTTTAGTTGCACCAGTCATTGAAACATATCCATTTGAATATCTGAGTGCAGACAAGCTTATATCTATCCTCGATGCTTCGGATCCAACAGGCAAATTCCTGGAAATAGGAGACAATCACGTCCTCAAGCTTGCAGGAATCGAAAATGTGGACGACTTCACTTGGATCTCTGAGCAAGACCTCCATTTGACTACAGAGATCCCACCAGCTAAGATTGTTGCCCTCTATGAGAAAGTGCAACAAATGATCTTGTCGGTCCACACAAAAATGCAAAAGGAGATAGATGAGATCAGAGAGATGCCTGGTGAGGTGTGTACAAATGCTGCAAACTATCTATTTGACTTCTTCTAATCACAACTATTCTAATAGAAGACTTGCTCTGAGCTGGTCAGGAGTGACTTGGAATGATTTTCACTGGTCACTGGTTTGGATTTCGCTGGTTTGAAACCGCACAACGTCAAAGTGTGTGATGGTTGTCGGAATGATTCATGATCTGACCAATACAAACATCAACAAGCAGTCAGCACTTAGTATTAGTAGTACAACCTGGTTTTAACCTGTCCAAACACACATGATGACCATGGCCACAGTGAGGAGTGGTGCCACTGGATCTGCCAGTGTTATTTCAACATCCGAGTCTCACCACTCAACAACAAACCATTTCCCTCTTGCAACTGCAGACTCCAAGTCATCCTCGGTCCAATTGCCTTCCTCCTCCTCATCTCCCCACATGCCAGTGATCCCATCTACAACCATCACTAGTGGTGTCCACATTCATACGTCATCTGTAATCACTGGCAAACATAAACATCAACTTTCAACAGCAGCTGGTAATATTCTTCCTTCACAGGTATGTAGCAACTGGATCCTTGATGTTTAGATAGAATGTTTAAATGCTACTATAATCAGAATAAGAGACACTTGAATCCATTTGAAGCATTCCAGAGCCATTCACAGAAGTTTCGAGCACTTGACCGAGTCGGACTCGGATACAAAGCACATCAAGCATTGGCGATGGCCCGGGCTACTTGTGCTGCCATATATGCAGAGGAAAAGTTTGCTCGCAAATGAGTTGTGGAGGGGAATTGCTGTTAAATATGTTGCATGATGAGGTCGAAGAGGTTCACACTGCTGTTGCTGGATGTGATTACCCTGACATTCCATTCAGCAATCTCACCATGAGTTCTGATTACTGCTGACAACTACCTCCAAAGGCTACAGTACCTCATGGGTTCTCAAAATAAGGCTCAGTATGAGAAGCACTATCTCAAAACAGGTATCTGCAAGCCAACAATATTCATGGGTAGTTATTGGGTTTAAGCTGAACCAGATAGTAGTGCGACCTGCCTTGTTTGTGGTGACATTTATATAGACAATAGACCTGGCATCCACTCTTTCCATGATAGTGCATGACAGGGGTATACCCCCAATACCCACAGAAAAAAACTTATTATCTATATAACATAACTAATATTATGAATTAGATCTTAATTTCTTGAGTTAAAAGGAAGGCCTGAAGTTGATCTATATATTAGCATAAGAGTCCAAATTGATTGGACTTGTCTGTCTAGTTCTATACATGAAATATCATGAAATGTACCCTTGGGTATACCCCTGGAACTAAAAAACTCAGACAACAACACCTTTTTTTTTTTTGAGCACTCAATCTAAAAGATTTCAGGGAGTTTAAATGATGAAAAACACACATAACATGTAAGTGTACAGTAGAAAAAACCTAGATTTCTTTAAGGCCACCATTAATGAGAACTCAATGATACCCCTGAAGAAAATGCATACAAACCCTCAGTTTTTGAGGGTATACACCCTGTCATGCACTATTCCATGATGGCCAACACCACCATTTAAGAGCGTCATTGCAGGTCCATCAGTGCAAGCAAGGAAGAAGAAGGGGTGTGATAAGGTGATGTTTCTGGCTGCATCCCAGATCTTGAGTCCCTCATTTTGAATGGTGGAAAGATGGTGCAATGCTGTGAACATGAAGGAGTCGAGGATTCCTGGCTTGTTGGGTCCAGGAATACATCTGCCAGGGTGAATTCTTTTTTTTTATACTGTGATTCTGGTGAGTGATCGCCAATAATCCAAATGAGAATCCAGTCATCCAAGCTTTTATTACAGTAGAGCTGAGCACCATCAACAGAGCGCAGTAGAACCATGTCACTAAATTTAATTCTTTCATCAGTCACAGCCTCAAGGTAGTCGCTCCCACAAAGAGGTCAACGTAGACTGGGATGTTACCCCCATTTGCTTGCATGTCTGCCAGAATTTGTCCTGTTCATCACTCTCAATACTGCATATTATGGTCAGGTGACCTCCAGAGGGCTTGAAGCTGTGGGCCAATCAGGATTATACAGAATTCTTTTTGGGCAACTCTATTGGTCCAGGTACTCTTGTGAAGGTTGTAATGCTCTTCACCACACTTCAGACATTGCTCATAATTGGACCAAGGACCAACAAATGCCAGACATGTGTTAATGCACATGTCCTGGGTGATTGGGAAGACACTGCTAAGTTCAGCAGCATGTTGCTTGACCTGGTGTAATGGCGAGGTCAGGGTAGCTGTGGAACAATGATCCTAGCCTGGGGGTGTCAGTGTAGAAGTGACAAGGAATAGTTTAGCAAGCTTCAGTAAAATGATAAGAGACAAAGGGTAGAAAGCCACTGAGTAAAACTACTGATATCTATCGAAACCGGTCTAAGCTGACAAAGCTGACAATGTCGGGTACGGCGGGTCAGGTGTCGGGTGACAAGTGATGTAAGAATGTCAACGGTAGAACAATGGAGAGAGGGTCAAGAAGACTGACGAGTTGTGTGAATGATATATTTTTACTGAGAGGCAGATTCTGAGTGAGGGGAAACGGGGAAACTACTTTCTTATTATGACACAGCACTTGGGCACCGTTTTTATACTACAAAAATGTCTATCTAATTTCGGATGAGAGTCCTCGGCCAATGAGGGAGAACAAAGGGAAATGGAAATAGGAGCAATAACACCAGATTCAGCAAGATATTACCAACTCACTTGGGATGCCTGAAAATGAGATCACCCAACTGGCTTGGGGATAGCTGAATCAGGCTGAGATATATCCTGGCCCAACTGAGATGGTCCAGGCTGATGTTCCCAGGATATATCCTGGCCCAACTGAGATGTCCAGGCTGGTGTTCCCAGGATATATCCTGGCCAAACTGACATGGTCCAGGCTGGTGTTCCCAGGATATATCCTGGCCCAACTAACATGGTCCAGGCTGATGTTCCCAGGATATATCCTGGCCCAACTGAGATGTCCAGGCTGGTGTTCCCAGGATATATCCTGGCCCAACTCACATGGTCCAGGCTGGTGTTCCTGGGATATATCCTGGCCCAACTAACATGGTCCAGGCTGATGTTCCCAGGATATATCCTGGCCCAACTGAGATGGTCCAGGCTGGTGTTTTCAGGATATCTCCTGGCCCAACTCACATGGTCCAGGCTGGTGTTCCCAGGATATATCCTGGCCCAACTAACATGGTCCAGGCTGATGTTCCCAGGATATATCCTGGCCCAACTCACATGGTCCAGGCTGATGTTCCCAGGATATATCCTGGCCCAACTCACATGGTCCAGGCTTGTGTTCCTGGGATATATCCTGGCCCAACTAACATGGTCCAGGCTGATGTTCCCAGGATATATCCTGGCCCAACTGAGATGGTCCAGGCTGGTGTTTTCAGGATATCTCCTGGCCCAACTCACATGGTCCAGGCTGATGTTCCCAGGATATATCAGGACCTGGCCCAACGGAGATGGTCGAGGCTGATGTTCTCAGGATATATCCTGCACCAATTGAGATGGTCTAGGCTGGTGCTATCAAGTTATATTCCGGCCCAGCTGGGATGGTCCAGGCCAATCTTGTCACGATATATCCTGGGCCACAAAAAACTGCAAGACCACCATCTTTGTAGTCAATTGTGGGGTCATGTGCCAAGCCAGCACATTTCAGATCAAAGCAAATTTCTCCATTGCTTTGACACACATATCAATTCACAATAATGATCCTATGACAAGATTTCCTTCATGTTTGAATTTTAATTTGAAATTAATGGTATCAAATGTGCATAATTGTTGTTTGTCGACCTTCTAAGCTTTGAGTACAAGTTGAAAGCAGAAGTCTTGCACTCCATCACATCAATGTAGAATTGATCAAGAACCAGAAATGTATATGCAGTAGTGGTTAGGGTTATGATGTTGCTGGAAAGAGTTGGATGTTCAAAGCTGTATGTCATGAGGAGCTGTAGTTGAGCATTGGCACCAATCAACATTCCATTGATAAATTGCAGAGGTCTCCACAAAATAGATGTTCTCCTAGTTGGAGAAACATTATCCACATCTTCTTCTGCCATTACATAGTCAGCTTCATCAGCCTGCACATCCTTGGCTTCTACATCCTCCTAGGATTGTGATGTTCAGTGTTGGGGGTACAGATTTCCATCATGCCCAAGATTTATCATGAGTACCAACTCTCCCAGATCAGCAAGATCAAAAAATTGGCCAGTCCAATATTGGATTTTATGACAGGGATTGTCTTGGTATACCTGAAGACAACAATCTTTGAAGCAGTCATTGACCAAGCTAACAATCAAGACACTTCTGATACTTGATGCATGAGCTCTTTACTGGTGGAGCTTAACTCTATCAGTTTGGCCAAGTACATCTGTTCTTCCATTCTTGAAGATAATCATTCTGACTGTTATTTTGATTCAATAGAATTTAATTCGAACATGTAACAGAAATTGAATATACCTTTCCTTTTGAAGTTTGTAAAGCTTGAGGTTCTTCTGGCTCTTCTTCTGGTATATATATCTGTTCTATAATAATTGGTTGTGATTATTCTCTTGTAGAGAGGAGAATTTCAGTTTCTTTTTGGCTAATATTGACTTCACCTCTAGAAGTGGTCTTTTTGACATATACTGTCTCAACCATTGTTCCTTTGTGTCTTTTGAACTTGTTTTTTGGCATGGAAAAAAGTGATGATGATGATGCAAGTTAGTTAAGATTCAAACACACAACCAGGAATTGTCAGTGATGCTCCATGGTCCACTTGGTAGTGTAGCAGTCCACTGTCTGGATCAGATTGAGTGTGAAGAAACACAATAATGCATTTGAAATCATGCCTTTATTCATATCAGCAGAAAAGCTGACAGGATTGATTTTTAAAACTTACTTGAGCAAGGCCAATAATACTTTCTGAACTTTTCTCTCTTGAGCTCCAATAGAAGCAGAGCTGGATGGATCAAAAGAGAAGTCAATGTCAAAATATTTCAGAAGCTGGTCCTTCTGCTCTGGAAAATAAGCATGAAGATGATGGTATACCATAAATGCTGGATCTCCCCCTTCTGGAATATCAGCCAAGCGGAAATTGAGAATAGCAATTGATGAAGTATGAACAGAACACCATGCTCCCTGAATGACAAGATTCCCCAGCTCTGCTTGAGTTCCATTCCAAATCTCTTCCCCCATAACAATCCCCTCAAAAGAAGCCAGTTGAAGGATACATGCTTTACATTTTTTACTTACTGTGTATGGTGTTGGTATTTTGTTCTTCATTTGCTGGTCATATTTTACATGGCATTTAGGGCAAATAAAAAAGGTATCCTTCTTCAAAATAAATCCAGAGCTTACAGAAAGTGTGATACAATTGTCCCTGCCAAGGACCCTTGGGCAATAGGCACAGCAAAATACTTCACCACCATTGCCACAAGAGCAACACCACTGGAAAAGGCAATTAGTACAGGAATTACTGCCTATAATATTTGATGGCTCCTTATCTCCCCTAGGTTGCAGTGGGAAGGGCTGCACTGGCAGACTGGCTATTTGGGGAACAGCTTGGTCATCCTCTGATTCGTTGAAAGGGAACTTAAGTCTTATTATTGCTGAGGTCCATTGTGAGTTGAAATTGAAGCAGTGCAATGGCTTTCTTGCTTGCAGTAGTAGCTGTGGTGATAGGCATTGCAGTAGACAGAGTCAAAAAGTGAGTGAGAGAAGTGAATTTGGAGTTGCAGAACAATGACAGGTTTGCAATGAGGTGGCCTCCAATGGACCACCCAAATTTCAACAACTCCACTCATTCATTCTCATTTACCTCCACCTTCCTAGTTGTAAGTTATAATATGCTGTTTTCAAAGTCACAACCTTTTGAAAAATAAATCTTTTAAAGAGGAGAAAGCCAATCAAACATAAGAACTCATGAAATAATGCACCAATTGACATGGTTTTGGAGAGAAAGTTTTTCTACTCCCTGAAAGCTATCTTGCTGTCTATTTACATTTTTAAAATCTTTGATGTGTAGAGAGTCACAGGTGAATTGTCATTTTCAGTGACTCCAACTTGTACAACGAATATCTCCCCAACCAATGCTTGGATTGACATGGTTGTGGAGAGAAACTTGTTTTATTTTGCAAGGGCTACAAGGTCCCAGACTGTGTTTTTCTGTATTTTGAAAATTTGAAGGAGCAGTACACAAAAATGCCCTCTGCATAAATAACATTACAGTGATCTGCTAAAGTCCAAAATACAGAAAAACATGGTATGGGCCCTTGTAGCCCTTGCAAAATGAAACAAGTTTCTCTCCACAACCATGTCAATCCAAGCATTGGTTGGGGAGATATTCGTTGTACAAGTTGGAGTCACTGAAAATGACAATTCACCTGTGACTCTCTACACATCAAAGATTTTAAAAATGTAAATAGACAGCAAGATAGCTTTCAGGGAGTAGAAAAACTTTCTCTCCAAAACCATGTCAATTGGTGCATTATTTCATGAGTTCTTATGTTTGATTGGCTTTCTCCTCTTTACTGTAAAAGATTTATTTTTCGAAAGACTTTTGAAAACGGCAATAATATTTTATTACATCCTTTTTTGTTCTTTAACGTTTAACGTGAGCAAAACAGGCCTGTAATACAACAGTTTGGAAATGAATCCGACTGTAATACCTGCACAAAGGTACGAGTTGGGTTTTTTCCGAGTCTATGTTACTGACTACTCTCACCTGTTCTCGCGCCAATGTCACCAACGGCCTCACCCACACCCAAAACCACAACGACCCAACCAATGCCCCGAAGCACTCCAACGCCCAGCAACAACAACCACGGCCCCACCACGCCCAACAGGGCCGTCAACAACAACGACCACCCCACCAACGCCCAACACCGCATCCAACAGGGCCACCAACGCCCGATGGTGACGAGGACGGCCCCACCAACACGCAACAGGGCCGCCAACGCCCGACGACGACGATGACGACCCTCCAAGCCCAAACCACACCAACAGGGCCCCAACGACGACATCCATCTCATCAACGCCCAACGCCGTATCCAACAGGGCCGCCAACGCAACAATGGCCCCAGCAACGCCCAACAGGGCCGCCAACGCCCAACAACGACGAAGACGGCCCCACTATGCCCAACGGAGCCCCCAACAACGATGACAACGGCCCCACCACGCCCAACAGGGCCGCAAACGACGACGGCAGCCCCACTAACGCCCAACCCCACACCAACAGGGCCGCCAACCACAACGGCCACCCCACAACGCCCAACGTCGCATCCAACAGGGCCGCCAACGCCCAACGATGCGACGACGGCCCCACCACGCCCAACAGGGCCGCCAATGACGACGGCCACCCCACTAATGCCCAACCCCACACCAACAGGGCCGCCAACGACGAACAACAACGACGACGGCCCCACCATGCCCAACAGGGCTGCCAACAATGACGGCCACCCCATCAACGCCCAACGCCGCATCCAACAGGGCCGCCAACGCCCAACGGTGACGACGACGGCCCCAGCAATGCCCAACAGGACCGCCAACGCCCAACGAGGACGACGACGGCCCCAGCAACGCCCAACGAGGATGAGGACGGCCCCAGCAACGCCCAACAGGGCCGCCAACGCCCAACGACGACGACGACGGCCCCAGCAACGCCCAACAGGACCGCCAACGCCCAACGACGACGACGACGACGGCCCCAGCAACGCCCAACAGGGCCGCCAACGCCCAACGACGACGACGACGGCCCCACCAACACAATGACCCCCTGCAGGGCCACTAACACCTCGCGAAACACGCCGCTACATCAATTGATGTGCGTGCCGGCTTCGCGAGGTATGTAGGCTGTCTGGGTGGGGGCCCACTGACATCCAACCGTGACCGCAATGACGACGGCCCCAACATCCAATGGAGATGGCTGACTTCTCGTGGAGTATGCCGTCGTGGGTCCATACAGTGCTAGCAATCATGGGGCTATATATATAATATCTAATACATGCTTCGAGAAAAAAACTACAACTACATTACTATAGAACCCTTGAAGTCACCCACCCTGGACCCATGCCCAAGGAATAGTGGAGAGGCCATCCCCCCCACTGGTGACATGTCAAGAAATGAATGCCTGCAACTATCCACAAGCTGCACCCTCACCAGGACTTCGGTGCCCTGGCATCAAGCAGAGAAATTCGGCTCTCTCTGCCGGGGTGAGTGAAGTGGATGTGGAAGAGCACTGAAGGCAAAACACGAAGGTTTCGGGGTTTTTAAATAAAATTGAACCATCACATGATCGTAAACATGTGATTTTTGACGTGGGAATTAGCCACGTCACTCAGGAATTGCCAGGTCACGGGTTTGGTCTGAGTTACTCCACTAGCAATCTTGCAGAATATTTGTTTCAGCTTTCTGAAGTTCACTTTAGCCTCCCTGGTCTCTCTGATCTCTCTTACCTCACTCTCACTCTCTAATCTACTACATACCACACAAACAATAGCTTGGGAAATTCAGGCAATACTCAAAGCTAACTCAAAGCTCACTATAACAAATATGTCTCTACCACAAACAATGAAAAAGAAAAAACTTTGAACATCAAAGAGTTGTACCAGCTTCAAAAGAAGAGGAAGAGAGCCAACAAAACCACTTTCACCTGATGACAATGACATTCTTGACAAGGTTTGTGCCATTTTGATAATGCTTCTTTTCATGCTGATGTATTAATCTTCAGTAGAAAATTGCCAATTGGTTTAAGAATGGGCAACAATCCCAATAAAATAAGAAGAAAGTAGGAGATTTCCAGGAGTCAGAAAGTCATGTTGAGAAGGATAATGGTGATTTAATAGCTAAATTCTCAAGGCATTTTTCTAAATGGAAGGATAGTGACTTTTATGATGAGTGGCGTGAATTTACCCTTGGCATGGGTTCTGAAAATACTGTCAGAATAATAATCTTGTTTGCAGCCTTTTATAGTGAAACTGCCACTGCACACTGGAGGGATATCGAAGAAGATCCTCACAAGTGTTTTGAGTCAAGATCTATTACTCAGAACATAGACATCCTTATCAAGAAGCCACCACACTTTACAAACTGATGTGCTAATGGGCTTTATCATTACTGGTTCACATTGCAACGGGAAGGAAAACAACCATCACAGGTCAGAGAGGAGTTGCATGCTTTAGATAAGCAGAGGTGAACTGCCATCAAGAAGAAGACAAGCAAGCCATACTTGGAGGTAAAAGATGCTGAAGAGGACATTGAAGTATGAATATATATATATATGAATAAAAGAAAAAAAAGTATGCAATTGACAGCATAAATTGAACACTGATGTTACCAACATTGTTATAATGAGGAGGAGAATTAGGAGGGTATACATATCAGCCTGGACCATTTCAGCTGGCCCAGGATATGTCCT
>OY744467.1:2619618-2733251 GCA_963556145.1 Hygrocybe punicea | reverse complement strand
CTGATGTTCTCAGGATATATCCTGCACCAATTGAGATGGTCTAGGCTGGTGCTATCAAGTTATATTCCGGCCCAGCTGGGATGGTCCAGGCCAATCTTGTCACGATATATCCTGGGCCACAAAAAAACTGCAAGACCACCATCTTTGTAGTCAATTGTGGGGTCATGTGCCAAGCCAGCACATTTCAGATCAAAGCAAATTTCTCCATTGCTTTGACACACATATCAATTCACAATAATGATCCTATGACAAGATTTCCTTCATGTTTGAATTTTAATTTGAAATTAATGGTATCAAATGTGCATAATTGTTGTTTGTCGACCTTCTAAGCTTGAGTACAAGTTGAAAGCAGAAGTCTTGCACTCCATCACATCAATGTAGAATTGATCAAGAACCAGAAATGTATATGCAGTAGTGGTTAGGGTTATGATGTTGCTGGAAAGAGTTGGATGTTCAAAGCTGTATGTCATGAGGAGCTGTAGTTGAGCATTGGCACCAATCAACATTCCATTGATAAATTGCAGAGGTCTCCACAAAATAGATGTTCTCCTAGTTGGAGAAACATTATCCACATCTTCTTCTGCCATTACATAGTCAGCTTCATCAGCCTGCACATCCTTGGCTTCTACATCCTCCTAGGATTGTGATGTTCAGTGTTGGGGGTACAGATTTCCATCATGCCCAAGATTTATCATGAGTACCAACTCTCCCAGATCAGCAAGATCAAAAAATTGGCCAGTCCAATATTGGATTTTATGACAGGGATTGTCTTGGTATACCTGAAGACAACAATCTTTGAAGCAGTCATTGACCAAGCTAACAATCAAGACACTTCTGATACTTGATGCATGAGCTCTTTACTGGTGGAGCTTAACTCTATCAGTTTGGCCAAGTACATCTGTTCTTCCATTCTTGAAGATAATCATTCTGACTGTTATTTTGATTCAATAGAATTTAATTCGAACATGTAACAGAAATTGAATATACCTTTCCTTTTGAAGTTTGTAAAGCTTGAGGTTCTTCTGGCTCTTCTTCTGGTATATATATCTGTTCTATAATAATTGGTTGTGATTATTCTCTTGTAGAGAGGAGAATTTCAGTTTCTTTTTGGCTAATATTGACTTCACCTCTAGAAGTGGTCTTTTTGACATATACTGTCTCAACCATTGTTCCTTTGTGTCTTTTGAACTTGTTTTTTGGCATGGAAAAAAGTGATGATGATGATGCAAGTTAGTTAAGATTCAAACACACAACCAGGAATTGTCAGTGATGCTCCATGGTCCACTTGGTAGTGTAGCAGTCCACTGTCTGGATCAGATTGAGTGTGAAGAAACACAATAATGCATTTGAAATCATGCCTTTATTCATATCAGCAGAAAAGCTGACAGGATTGATTTTTAAAACTTACTTGAGCAAGGCCAATAATACTTTCTGAACTTTTCTCTCTTGAGCTCCAATAGAAGCAGAGCTGGATGGATCAAAAGAGAAGTCAATGTCAAAATATTTCAGAAGCTGGTCCTTCTGCTCTGGAAAATAAGCATGAAGATGATGGTATACCATAAATGCTGGATCTCCCCCTTCTGGAATATCAGCCAAGCGGAAATTGAGAATAGCAATTGATGAAGTATGAACAGAACACCATGCTCCCTGAATGACAAGATTCCCCAGCTCTGCTTGAGTTCCATTCCAAATCTCTTCCCCCATAACAATCCCCTCAAAAGAAGCCAGTTGAAGGATACATGCTTTACATTTTTTACTTACTGTGTATGGTGTTGGTATTTTGTTCTTCATTTGCTGGTCATATTTTACATGGCATTTAGGGCAAATAAAAAAGGTATCCTTCTTCAAAATAAATCCAGAGCTTACAGAAAGTGTGATACAATTGTCCCTGCCAAGGACCCTTGGGCAATAGGCACAGCAAAATACTTCACCACCATTGCCACAAGAGCAACACCACTGGAAAAGGCAATTAGTACAGGAATTACTGCCTATAATATTTGATGGCTCCTTATCTCCCCTAGGTTGCAGTGGGAAGGGCTGCACTGGCAGACTGGCTATTTGGGGAACAGCTTGGTCATCCTCTGATTCGTTGAAAGGGAACTTAAGTCTTATTATTGCTGAGGTCCATTGTGAGTTGAAATTGAAGCAGTGCAATGGCTTTCTTGCTTGCAGTAGTAGCTGTGGTGATAGGCATTGCAGTAGACAGAGTCAAAAAGTGAGTGAGAGAAGTGAATTTGGAGTTGCAGAACAATGACAGGTTTGCAATGAGGTGGCCTCCAATGGACCACCCAAATTTCAACAACTCCACTCATTCATTCTCATTTACCTCCACCTTCCTAGTTGTAAGTTATAATATGCTGTTTTCAAAGTCACAACCTTTTGAAAAATAAATCTTTTAAAGAGGAGAAAGCCAATCAAACATAAGAACTCATGAAATAATGCACCAATTGACATGGTTTTGGAGAGAAAGTTTTTCTACTCCCTGAAAGCTATCTTGCTGTCTATTTACATTTTTAAAATCTTTGATGTGTAGAGAGTCACAGGTGAATTGTCATTTTCAGTGACTCCAACTTGTACAACGAATATCTCCCCAACCAATGCTTGGATTGACATGGTTGTGGAGAGAAACTTGTTTTATTTTGCAAGGGCTACAAGGTCCCAGACTGTGTTTTTCTGTATTTTGAAAATTTGAAGGAGCAGTACACAAAAATGCCCTCTGCATAAATAACATTACAGTGATCTGCTAAAGTCCAAAATACAGAAAAACATGGTATGGGCCCTTGTAGCCCTTGCAAAATGAAACAAGTTTCTCTCCACAACCATGTCAATCCAAGCATTGGTTGGGGAGATATTCGTTGTACAAGTTGGAGTCACTGAAAATGACAATTCACCTGTGACTCTCTACACATCAAAGATTTTAAAAATGTAAATAGACAGCAAGATAGCTTTCAGGGAGTAGAAAAACTTTCTCTCCAAAACCATGTCAATTGGTGCATTATTTCATGAGTTCTTATGTTTGATTGGCTTTCTCCTCTTTACTGTAAAAGATTTATTTTTCGAAAGACTTTTGAAAACGGCAATAATATTTTATTACATCCTTTTTTGTTCTTTAACGTTTAACGTGAGCAAAACAGGCCTGTAATACAACAGTTTGGAAATGAATCCGACTGTAATACCTGCACAAAGGTACGAGTTGGGTTTTTTCCGAGTCTATGTTACTGACTACTCTCACCTGTTCTCGCGCCAATGTCACCAACGGCCTCACCCACACCCAAAACCACAACGACCCAACCAATGCCCCGAAGCACTCCAACGCCCAGCAACAACAACCACGGCCCCACCACGCCCAACAGGGCCGTCAACAACAACGACCACCCCACCAACGCCCAACACCGCATCCAACAGGGCCACCAACGCCCGATGGTGACGAGGACGGCCCCACCAACACGCAACAGGGCCGCCAACGCCCGACGACGACGATGACGACCCTCCAAGCCCAAACCACACCAACAGGGCCCCAACGACGACATCCATCTCATCAACGCCCAACGCCGTATCCAACAGGGCCGCCAACGCAACAATGGCCCCAGCAACGCCCAACAGGGCCGCCAACGCCCAACAACGACGAAGACGGCCCCACTATGCCCAACGGAGCCCCCAACAACGATGACAACGGCCCCACCACGCCCAACAGGGCCGCAAACGACGACGGCAGCCCCACTAACGCCCAACCCCACACCAACAGGGCCGCCAACCACAACGGCCACCCCACAACGCCCAACGTCGCATCCAACAGGGCCGCCAACGCCCAACGATGCGACGACGGCCCCACCACGCCCAACAGGGCCGCCAATGACGACGGCCACCCCACTAATGCCCAACCCCACACCAACAGGGCCGCCAACGACGAACAACAACGACGACGGCCCCACCATGCCCAACAGGGCTGCCAACAATGACGGCCACCCCATCAACGCCCAACGCCGCATCCAACAGGGCCGCCAACGCCCAACGGTGACGACGACGGCCCCAGCAATGCCCAACAGGACCGCCAACGCCCAACGAGGACGACGACGGCCCCAGCAACGCCCAACGAGGATGAGGACGGCCCCAGCAACGCCCAACAGGGCCGCCAACGCCCAACGACGACGACGACGGCCCCAGCAACGCCCAACAGGACCGCCAACGCCCAACGACGACGACGACGACGGCCCCAGCAACGCCCAACAGGGCCGCCAACGCCCAACGACGACGACGACGGCCCCACCAACACAATGACCCCCTGCAGGGCCACTAACACCTCGCGAAACACGCCGCTACATCAATTGATGTGCGTGCCGGCTTCGCGAGGTATGTAGGCTGTCTGGGTGGGGGCCCACTGACATCCAACCGTGACCGCAATGACGACGGCCCCAACATCCAATGGAGATGGCTGACTTCTCGTGGAGTATGCCGTCGTGGGTCCATACAGTGCTAGCAATCATGGGGCTATATATATAATATCTAATACATGCTTCGAGAAAAAAACTACAACTACATTACTATAGAACCCTTGAAGTCACCCACCCTGGACCCATGCCCAAGGAATAGTGGAGAGGCCATCCCCCCCACTGGTGACATGTCAAGAAATGAATGCCTGCAACTATCCACAAGCTGCACCCTCACCAGGACTTCGGTGCCCTGGCATCAAGCAGAGAAATTCGGCTCTCTCTGCCGGGGTGAGTGAAGTGGATGTGGAAGAGCACTGAAGGCAAAACACGAAGGTTTCGGGGTTTTTAAATAAAATTGAACCATCACATGATCGTAAACATGTGATTTTTGACGTGGGAATTAGCCACGTCACTCAGGAATTGCCAGGTCACGGGTTTGGTCTGAGTTACTCCACTAGCAATCTTGCAGAATATTTGTTTCAGCTTTCTGAAGTTCACTTTAGCCTCCCTGGTCTCTCTGATCTCTCTTACCTCACTCTCACTCTCTAATCTACTACATACCACACAAACAATAGCTTGGGAAATTCAGGCAATACTCAAAGCTAACTCAAAGCTCACTATAACAAATATGTCTCTACCACAAACAATGAAAAAGAAAAAACTTTGAACATCAAAGAGTTGTACCAGCTTCAAAAGAAGAGGAAGAGAGCCAACAAAACCACTTTCACCTGATGACAATGACATTCTTGACAAGGTTTGTGCCATTTTGATAATGCTTCTTTTCATGCTGATGTATTAATCTTCAGTAGAAAATTGCCAATTGGTTTAAGAATGGGCAACAATCCCAATAAAATAAGAAGAAAGTAGGAGATTTCCAGGAGTCAGAAAGTCATGTTGAGAAGGATAATGGTGATTTAATAGCTAAATTCTCAAGGCATTTTTCTAAATGGAAGGATAGTGACTTTTATGATGAGTGGCGTGAATTTACCCTTGGCATGGGTTCTGAAAATACTGTCAGAATAATAATCTTGTTTGCAGCCTTTTATAGTGAAACTGCCACTGCACACTGGAGGGATATCGAAGAAGATCCTCACAAGTGTTTTGAGTCAAGATCTATTACTCAGAACATAGACATCCTTATCAAGAAGCCACCACACTTTACAAACTGATGTGCTAATGGGCTTTATCATTACTGGTTCACATTGCAACGGGAAGGAAAACAACCATCACAGGTCAGAGAGGAGTTGCATGCTTTAGATAAGCAGAGGTGAACTGCCATCAAGAAGAAGACAAGCAAGCCATACTTGGAGGTAAAAGATGCTGAAGAGGACATTGAAGTATGAATATATATATATATGAATAAAAGAAAAAAAAGTATGCAATTGACAGCATAAATTGAACACTGATGTTACCAACATTGTTATAATGAGGAGGAGAATTAGGAGGGTATACATATCAGCCTGGACCATTTCAGCTGGCCCAGGATATGTCCTAAAAGCACCAGCCTAGACCAGTCCCAGTTGGTTGGGGAAAATATTAGCTTGGACCATGTGAGTTGGGCCAGGATATATCCTGAGAACATCAGCCTGGACCATCTCAGTTGGGCCAGGATATATCCTGGGAACACCAGCCTGGACCATGTTAGTTGGGCCAGGATATATCCTGGGAACATCAGCCTGGACCATGTGAGTTGGGCCAGGAGATATCCTGAGAACATCAGCCTGGACCATCTCAGTTGGGCCAGGATATATCCTGAGAACATCAGCCTGGACCATCTCAGTTGGGCCAGGATATATCCTGGGAACACCAGCCTGGACCATCTCAGTTGGGCCAGGATATATCCTGGGAACATCAGCCTGGACCATGTGAGTTGGGCCAGGAGATATCCTGAGAACATCAGCCTGGACCATCTCAGTTGGGCCAGGATATATCCTGAGAACATCAGCCTGGACCATCTCAGTTGGGCCAGGATATATCCTGGGAACACCAGCCTGGACCATCTCAGTTGGGCCAGGATATATCCTGAAAACACCAGCCTGGACCATCTCAGTTGGGCCAGGATATATCCCAGGAACACCAGCCTGGACCATCTCAGTTGGGCCAGGATATATCCTGGGAACATCAGCCTGGACCATGTTAGTTGGGCCAGGATATATCCCAGGAACACCAGCCTGGACCATGTGAGTTGGGCCAGGATATATCCTGGGAACATCAGCCTGGACCATGTTAGTTGGGCCAGGATATATCCCAGGAACACCAGCCTGGACCATGTGAGTTGGGCCAGGATATATCCTGGGAACATCAGCCTGGACCATGTTAGTTGGGCCAGGATATATCCTGGGAACACCAGCCTGGACCATCTCAGTTGGGCCAGGATATATCCCAGGAACACCAGCCTGGACCATCTCAGTTGGGCCAGGATATATCCTGGGAACATCAGCCTGGACCATGTTAGTTGGGCCAGGATATATCCCAGGAACACCAGCCTGGACCATCTCAGTTGGGCCAGGATATATCCTGGGAACATCAGCCTGGACCATGTTAGTTGGGCCAGGATATATCCCAGGAACACCAGCCTGGACCATGTGAGTTGGGCCAGGATATATCCTGGGAACATCAGCCTGGACCATGTTAGTTGGGCCAGGATATATCCTGGGAACACCAGCCTGGACCATCTCAGTTGGGCCAGGATATATCCCAGGAACACCAGCCTGGACCATGTGAGTTGGGCCAGGATATATCCTGGGAACATCAGCCTGGACCATGTGATTTGGGCCAGGATATATCTCAGCCTGATTCAGCTATCCCCAAGCCAGTTGGGCAATCTCATTTTCAGGCATCCCAACTCAGTTGGTAATATCTTGCTGAATGCCCTGGCAATAACAGGGGGTTGTGATGCGATGAAGACAGGAAAATGGAGGAGAAAGCAAATATCCAAGAAAAAGATCTAAAGATTCATACATATCCCTGAAAGGATGAGGGGATGCATATATAAGGCAAGTGCAAAGTTGGGAATCGAGTCCGATGAGATCCGTCTGCGATAATTGGGATTCTGTGAGTTTAGGAGATGGACCGATGCTGTACGTGAGTGGCCATGCTAGTCAGTATGCATCGGGTTACGTCGGGTTTGAGCATGGATCGCTAGGGACGTCAGGTTAGAGTGGATCCATGAGATATTGAGTTTACGGTCTCAGAGGGCTGAGAGCCCTCTACACTGGTCAAATGAAAGCATGGCACACTCAGGAAATCGCTCCATGATATTTTTGCGTGATTTGTTGTAAGTGTCCTGAGAGCCAGTCACAGTGGACAAGAACATCTTGATCAACAGCTCTACATCAGGATTGTCAACAACAAGTGTTTCTTCTGGAGGGTTGCAAAGCCATTCAACATTTTCAGCACCAAGGCCACAGTGGTTGTCGCCAAGGCCCACATTGTTGAGGATATTGGTGATTTCATTTGTAGTACAAATTTCTTCCATTTGAAAGCTATTGGGTACGGGTCGGGTACGGGTAGGAAAAAAAAGACCCGGCACAAAACCTGTACCTGTGGTGATGGGTACGGGTATTCATGGGTACGGGTACGGGTATCCCCAAAAGTACACGGGGGTTACCCGTGCAATATACTACTTGTCAGCTCTGGCACCTATTTGCTCAGAAATTCCTATCAGATCAGAAGACAGTGATGATGAGGACACACCTGATCCTGGTTCTCTCTGAATGGACCAAGAACCAGACACACCCACTGAGATTGATGCTGATGTGGATCTGGCCAATATACCTGACTTACCTGCTTGTTTAGATGAAGAGATTGAACCAGAGGTCGTACCCGTAGCGGGTAACCCGCGGGTCTCACACTCGCGACACCGGATATGCATGCCGTTTGACCTCGCGACACCAGACATGTGTCAATTGACGCACGCCATGTGAGCACGAGGTGGAATGGGTGCGGGCCCGGTGCAGTGGAGTTGGTGGGTGGGCACAAAGCCAGGTGATGCGTCGTTGGACGCCTGGACCGGTGGACATGTGGGCTGGTGGACGTGAGGTGAACGGGGGTGGTGGGCGCAAAGCCAGCTGATGCGTCATTGAACACGTGGGCTGGTGGACGTGTGGGCTGGTGGATGCGAGGTGAATGGGGGTGGTTGTCTTCAGGCGCTCTGGCTCATTGCCGACCAGTATGTGGGGGGCCTGGGATGAGTCTTGAGCCCCATCATCTTTCTTGGTGCCTATCACCTCGCGAACGACGTCAGGGCGTGTTCGTGAGGTATGGAATTAGTCAATGTCAATGTAGGTAGAATCTAGATACATACCGGGGCCGGTAGGTGGGTGCACCACCCTCCTGGCCATGCTCTCCATTGCCGTTGTCATGGTCTTCATCACCGTGGTCTTCTATTTTGTTGTCGTGGTCGTTGTGGTTGGATTGTTGCAGTTGCGGTTGAACCCGACGCATCATTCGTGTGACTGAATGTCACGGGTTACCGGTTACCCATCACAGGTACAGGTAATCGCACGGGTACAAATTGCTGTACCCGTACCCGCACCTGTGGCTGTACCCGCAGCAATACCCGTGGGTTTACCCGTACCCGTGCAATACACTACTGACAAGGGTGCCACTTGAGTGGAGGTTTCTGAGGAGTGCATAGGGACATCAGTATAGAATTCTTCGAGGTCATCAAACAAAGGTTCATTTGTTACATTGAATGGATGGGTAACTTACTAATTAGTTGGTTACAAGGTATAAATGAACATACTAGATCCTGTGAGTCTATCATTCCTGCATCAAAATCTGCATTAATCTGATGTTCTTTTCCTTTTGAAGTCCTCTGTCATTTCTCATGACCACTATTCTCATCATCTTGAGGGCGATCTGAGTGTTTTTGAGGCAATAAATTAGGCAGATTCAAAGGGGTTTGGACAGCCTGAGAATGAGTGCCAAAAATTCTGGAGAAAAGGCATCCAGATTGCAGTACTGAGCATGTCTATAGAATGTTGCCAATGAGACAGGTTTGGGGGGATTTCCACAGTTTTTCTAGCAATTACACAGGTGTGTTTGTGGAACCATGAGGGTGACAGTGATAGTTCTTGCAAAAACTTGTTTAGTGGGCCAGTGCTGCGCATGGCATGAACTAGTTCTTTTTTTCCCCTCCTTACTTTCATCATAGCAACCACTCACCATAGCAACATAAAAAGTAGAAAAAATAAAACTGCATAGCATATTATTTACTTCATCATTATCTACTATTCTCAGCCAAAAAAGAGAGGAACACGTCAACTGTCAAATACAACTGTCTTTAATTAGTATGATAACAATTGACTTACATTTGCTCAACCCTACTTCTCCATAACCTTGCTGCACAACCGATGATAACATGAAGATAGCTAGCTGTATTTGAGTGGGCTAAAGTTGCATATGGCATGAACAAAGTCTTGTTTCTGTCATTGCATTTTTATTTGTATGATTATTATGAACATCAATAAGTGATTTTACTTCAAATATATAATTAGCATATAATATATATAGTGATATCATATTGAATTATATGTTTTAAGTAAAAATATCATATTGAATTATATGTTTTAAGTAAAAATATCATTAGATCATCTGAGTTACACTAATTTCTGCTTATATGGCTGATATTTCCATATATAGTAGCAGTGGTCACATGTGACTTTAACTCCTGTGATCAGCTTAAAATTTAGCATATATGATATAAAATTGCCTTATATGGTTAGACTGGTCACATGTGACTATCACTATTGCGATCAGCAAAAAAATTGCTATATAATATCAAAAATTACCTTATTTGGTTAGATTGGTCACATGTCACTGTCACACCTGACCCGAAATGATAATCTTAGTCAGCAGTTCGATTTTCAGCTGATTCTGATAAGAATTGAGACCAGTATGAATATTTTGAATATAATTGGAAGGTAATTTGTCTTTTTTGCAACAACCCATATTTGGATGCTTATGTAAGCTTGTCCACACATGGCCCTAACTGTATCTGATTTTCCAGTATCAGAAGTAGAATCATATCTCTTGCCCAAAAAAAATTTCTCTATAGGCAATCATAGAACATTACTTGATTAATTAATTACGAACCCTCACTGGTCCTGGTTTGATAAAGAACGAGTCTTTTAATAAATTAAAAGAACTCATAATAAATTGAATGAGACAGATTCAAATTGTTTGCCATTAAAAAAAATGGCCATTCGATGGGTGTAAATATCAATCCCATAGCTCAAAATGGAATGGCTGTTGTCTAAATAGGTCTTAACTCGATTCTAATTATATAATATCATGGCTAGAGGGACTTTTCACTGGGGAGGAGGGCCCAAATCCGAATTCTACAAGATAGGCCTCATTCAAATACGACTAATGTCATGTGATGAAAATTGTCATGCTTGGCAGGTAAAACACAGTTTAACTCATCAAATGCCTATCTCCTCCATCCACATTTCAAAATAAAATTTATGGCTCCTGAGAACCACACATAATTGTATCCCAAACAACTACCAGGAAGCAGAATGTTTATTTTTGATCTGTGTAATGAGAAGATGCAAAAGCAAGTTTGATCTATGCCTACAAACAAGGCTATATTTTCAATGAAAATGTCACATTTGTTTAAAATGGCTGAGGACACATGATTTGTCACAAAATGTCACATATAGTCATATTTGAATGAGGCCTATGTTAGGTGTGGACTTTGGTAAGAAATTAAATCAAAAATGGAAAGAGTGGAAAATGAGGAAAGAGTGTTGATTACAGCCATTTTTAATGATCTTGGCACTTTTTGAAATTTTTTGATTATTGCTATTTTCATATATAATGACATTTTGAAAAACAAATATTTTAAAGAAGGAGGTCCTAGTAAAATGATAACTTGTGAAATACTGCACCAAATTACATAGTCTAAGAGAGATAGTTTGTCTATGTTCTAAGGGCCATCTTTCCCTCTATTTACAATTTCAAAATATGTGTTATATAAAAGGTTATAGGTGAATTGTTGATTTGAGTCATTGCAACTTGTACTATGAATATCTTTACAAGAAATTCTTGGATTGACATGGTTGTAGAGAGAAAGTTGTTCTATTTTTCAAGGGCTACAAGAGCCCATACTGTGTTTTTCTGTACTTTGAAATTTTGAAGGAGAATTACACAAAACAACCTCTGTATAAATAACATTACAATAATCTGCTAAAGTCCAAAATACAAGAAAACGCGGTATGGACCCTTGTAGCCCTTGAAAAATAGAACAACTTTCTCTCTACAACCATGTCAATCCAAGCATTTCTTGTAAAGATATTCATAGTACAAGTTGCAATGACTCAAATCAACAATTCACCTATAACCTTTTATATAACACATATTTTGAAATTGTAAATAGAGGGAAAGATGGCCCTTAGAACATAGACAAACTATCTCTCTTAGACTATGTAATTTGGTGCAGTATTTCACAAGTTATCATTTTACTAGGACCTCCTTCTTTAAAATATTTGTTTTTCAAAATGTCATTATATATGAAAATAGCAATAAAAGAAACAATATGGACTTAGTGAAATTTTCTGTGCTCTATCTTGTATCTCATGAAATACTGCATGGATTAACATGGTTATAGAGGGAAAGTTGTACTGTTTCTCAAGGGCTATCTACTTCTATAACTACATTTGGACAATATTTAGTATTTGGTGACTTGTAGATGAAACAAAAGGTAAACCAGTACTTTTTGACACCCAAAATGATATTGTCAAATTATGCCATCAAATGAGCTCATATGAAAAAGATTGTGGGGAGAAACTTCTTCAGTTTTTCAAGGGCTAGAAGTACAAATACCGTGTTTTCCTTCATTTTTGTCCTTGGAGCCAACATTGCATCTGTCCTATGTTTGTCTGCATTAGGCTTGAAATATTACATGAATTTTAAATGTTGGCTCCAAGGACAAAAATGAAGGAAAACACGGTATTTGTACTTCTAGCCCTTGAAAAACTGAAGAAGTTTCTCCCCACAATCTTTTTCATATGAGCTCATTTGATGGCATAATTTGACAATATCATTTTGGGTGTCAAAAAGTACTGGTTTACCTTTTGTTTCATCTACAAGTCACCAAATACTAAATATTGTCCAAATGTAGTTATAGAAGTAGATAGCCCTTGAGAAACAGTACAACTTTCCCTCTATAACCATGTTAATCCATGCAGTATTTCATGAGATACAAGATAGAGCACAGAAAATTTCACTAAGTCCATATTGTTTCTTTTACAGCGTATTTCAAAAACCTTGTCAGTAAGTGAAAAAAAAAAAAACCCCTGAGGCAGCCTACAAAGCTGCTTGGCCACTTCCAGGCAACTGTGGCTGAAGCTCTTAAGACTTTGACAAAAACAACTGTTCTCAAGCAAGAACAGGACTAATTGAGCTTGAGGGCACATCATTTTTGAATATTTTCTGTGTACATAAGTGCAAGTGGGTGTTGTCAGATGATTATCAGAGATATATTTCAATCATGTATCAATTTAGATACTATTACTCAGTCAAATAATACTGAAATTATTCCAAGTAAATTCAAAGTATTTATAATAACTATACATTTGTTTAAGAATTTTTGGGATGCTCTCTAAGCTCACCAGAAATCTTTTATACAATTCATCCATAGAGATTTCCTTTTTTGGGTGAGCAATATGGTTTCTCATTGGAATTATCTGATGTACACAGAAAATATTCTAAAATGGTGTAATGCCTCACCCAACTGGGGTTGATGCCCTCAAGCTCAATTAGTCCTGTTCTTGCTTGAGAAAAGTTATTTTTGTCATTTAAGAGCTTCAGCCATAGTTTCCTGGAAGTGGCCGAGCAGCTTTGTAAGCTGCCTCGGGGGGTTTTTTTTTTTTCACTTACTGACAAGGTTTTTGAAATATGCTGTAATCAAAAAATTTCAAAAAGTGCCAAGATCATTAAAAACGGCTGTAAATACCTACCTTCATATTATGTCCACCACCCTAATCTAAGCACTGAGACCTAAACCAATCTTTTGGCTGTGCCAAAGGTGCATGACTTACAATTTGAACCACACATTTTGCTATAATGCTCAATAGCCAAAAGAATTCAAACTTGTCTTGCTTATGGGTATAATTGTCACTCTTGATGAAATCTATGTCCCTTGGGTAACAAACAATTTTTTATTTACACCTTCACCATGCCAAATACTTCTCAAATTTACATTATTAAATTGTGCAGGTTTTTGAGACTCCCACAAGTTTTGCAAAATTTGTGTTGATTTTGAATTAAATAAATATTAAGAAATTGCTCAGTTGCTCTTCATGTCTTTCACTACAACATTGCCTGCAAAAGCTAAGCAATTCAAGTAGAACAAGATTAAATGATCAAAAAATACTAAAACTCATAGCTTTTCATTCCTGTAGCTATGTAGCCAATAATCTGCCTTGACTGCTTAATTTTTTTAGGTCTTTTGTTAGTGTGGAATATAGGGAGTAACTGACAATTTTCTTGACATTTATTTCATTCCAAATTATTGAAAATTTGAAAAATCTGTGCAAAGCAAAAATCATACTTTTTGTGAACAGCTTTGCATATGTGCATTCAAATTCAAACTTTCAGGCCACATAATATAGCTATGGATGTTTACAACACATGTCAAACAGAAAGGAGATTTGTCCAAGCTCTGCCCAGATGTTAAATGCAATTGAGTGAATGGAGGTAAAGAAACAAGACCTTGATCTCAGCTTGAAATACTTGCCATAAATAGAAGGGTGACTTCCTCAATATTCCCCCAAGTAATATCCAAGCAAAATTACATGTCTGCCTAACCTAAAACACAGCAGGTGTTGAATTATTTCATGCATACACTGGATTATTTGGTAGAGTTTACGTTTTCAAACCCAGTTAGGTTTAAAACTCAGTTAGGCCCTAGTTGTGCGACACCTATAGTATGACTGCCATGAGGAGCCCCCAGTCCCAGTGACCTACTAGCCATTGGGGGGGATTTCAAAATGTCTCAGTATTTTGTGTATAACAATCCACCACATCACATTTTTAGACATTTTTTTGACCAATGGGTGCAATACCCTATGGCATGTATGGACCAGCAAACATATAATTTTTTTTGTGTTGTTGTTGTACTCTCAGATCATTTCCACATGAAGGGGGTCAAAATTCATTACACTTTGGGGAGTGTTCACCTGACCTTCCCACACTACAGCAAATTTGTTATTGATAGACATTTTTCCACCCATGCATCAACATTAGATAATACTGTCATGGTATCATACTGTATAGAGTAGCAAGCACTGTGGCCATTACAAACCAATCTGGCATTTTCTCTAGGATTCAGGGGTGGATATAGGTACAGTAGTGCACCATCATCCCTCACTACCATGTCTCAGCCTCACATTCTGTCCAATGGGTAGCTTAAGAAATAGGTAATTCAATGAGAGAGGACAAGTTTTATGGATGTTACATGCCTGCTTTCATGTGTATCCAATCCTGTGTAATGATCATGAGATGGTTGGTTCTAAGGCATAGCACAACTCTACTCATGAGTGTAAGCAGTAAAGTATCAAATCAGTTGGAATACACTCATTTTCAGTAGGTTTATTGAGCTATAAACCTTGGTAAGAAGTTCTTGATATACTGGTATGTGATATGTCTTTCATCTGGTATGTGTAATCTACCTAAGATAGGCCTCATTCAAATGCGACTACTTGTGACTTTTGTGATACATCACATGCTTCCTGCCAGAGAAGTACAATGTTCTTTACAATATAGACGTGAACTATGAATTATATTATAAATGAGCCTTCAGGAGATCATCTAACAAAGTCTCGGGAAGGACCCGATGTCCATGGTATTTTTTGCCCACCCATGCAGCCTGCTTCCCACTGAGTCCTTTCCGGTATGCATCCATGAAATGTTGAGCATGTGTTGCATATCTTACAATACAATCAGGATGAGAGCACCGTGGAAATGATGACACTTACCGTCTCATGGTAATCAATCGAACAGAATCCAGAGCTGCAATTACATTGCACTTCAAGTCAGCTTCAGATGAGGAGGGCAGATTGAGACGGTATTTGCACTTTGCATAGCCCCAGCATTGCTCAATGAAGTTGAGCTCACAATGAAATTTTGGGAGGAAAAAGATTTGATAACCATGTGATTCACATAGGATCTCCAGATTTGACTTAACTGCAACAAAATTGGGCTCATTGAGGAGCAACCTGTGGCAACAGCAACATTCAATGGCCCTGTCGCACTTGAAGTTGGTATAGTGGCTGAATAGTCACGGAAAGGATTAGTAATCCACATCACATGACTCCGGAACTCAAACACACCTGCCCAATGAATAATGCTCAGGCACAGCAGTTATTCTACTTAATACAGGAAACTTCTAGTAGAACTAGTTGGTAGTATAAATACCCTCTCAAAGAGAGGCAAATAATAAGAATTCCACATAAAATTTCTTAGCAATCAACAACCACTGCACTATATTTCACAATATTGGGAAAATTGATCAGCTGGAACACTTATATTTTCACAGGTTCAGCAGGTTCAGACCTGAACCTGAACTGAACCCATCTGAACCTGAACTAAAGGTTCAGTTCAAGGTTCAGCAAATAAGCTGAACTGAACTGAACCTTCACTATTGTAACTCCTCTGGCAACTGAATTACAATGATATGATGTATGTCCTCACCACAAATCAGTATCAGAAAACAGTGAATTTTTCCACAACAAATCAGTGACAAGAACATCAGAAAAACTGTGCTTCATACTCCAAGAAAGGTGCTAATAGCACCCTTGTTTACTAGGCCACCCAAAGCTCAAGTAATATGGTGGAGGCAGAAAGGTGATATCACTGTTTTACAATGACTGGGACACAGTTTTACAAACCACTAATATTCAGGCATTCTGCTTCCACTGTGTCAGTAGGTATGACATTGCAACTCCTTGAAATGTGCTTGTCAATGACAAACTCTGCCTGGATATACCAATGCCTCCCTTTCCCAATGACAGTAGCATTTGGGATCTATAGTATGGATATAGCTCCACTTGGCAACCGCAAAGTCATGGAATAGTCACCAAATGTCAAAAAAAGGTACATTCTAGTCAAATGGCATGACCGTGACTTTTCACATTAAAGCCTCATACATTGGTCTTTGACCACCAGTCCCCGAAATCCAGCCGGATGAGGAGATAGTATAACACTTCAGTGCCTCGAGGAGGGTCACTGACAAGCCCCTCATTGGGGGTGGGTACTTCCGATGACGAGGTTCCCTTCTCTGCCTCTGCTCTCAGAATCCTAGTCTAAATCATCACAGATCAGATTAGCCAGACGACTGTTGCGATTAACTCACTAAACTCTCCATCTTGTCACGAAAACTTTCAAAATGTTCTTCCAGGAGGAGTGCAGCTTTGTATTCTGATAGGCGACCTCTTTGGAGTTCGCCGGCTAAAATGCCGAAATCCAGGATAACCTCGAGTGCACCTCGTAGCAAATCCCCGACTGCCCTTTGGCCTGACCTCAAGAGGCAGGCAAAGAGAATATCATCCATAACTGCTGAATGAGATTTGGCTAAAGAGAATACGTCTGAAAAGCCTGGTTTATCCGGAGAAAGACGTGCAAGGAATGTATCAAAGTTGCATCTGATAGCGGTGTCAAACACGTATCCGGTCAATGATGTGACGAAAGCGCGCGCAATGAACTGGAAGTAAAGCAGAAGCTTGTTTGAGGAAGTTAAGGTGGGGAAAAGCGATTTCGATTTATTTCGCGTCATGCGAAAGAGTGCACAGACAACACTTTCAACTAAAGGGGTAGATTAGTTTGTTGTCCCGCGAAATTGAAGCAAGACGATTACCCCTCATCATGCGTAGCAAGAAAGCAAAAAGCCTATGATATTTCGATAGAATCTCCGCGGTAATTAGAACCCCGAGGGGGCGTGGGGGCTTGTAATCCAAGTACAGGAAATCCAATGCTCTGTGAACAAGGTATTAGCGCCCTGGTGCTCTGTTATCAAGAGCACCCACTCGATCGCTAATATATAGGGTGATTTAGCCAATGTATTGCATAACAAACACGCCACGCACACAAGGGATTCAGCCACTTGTCTCGACCTACACCAAGGGGTAGGTCTCGAATAGCGAAACCCAACCGGAATTCTGCCTCTTCTACAACAGGGTTGCGCCCCCTTTGTGCAACGCCGTTGTGATCATCCGATCTGCTATGGCCAAGTTCCAAGGAATCTACAATGACTGTTCTGAGGAGGAAACTGAGGTCGGCCCCGCCTGGCGGCCAAGTGTCTTGGTTCGTTAAGGACGGCGCTAGACCCACAGCCCAGGGCCTCGGTGGCACATAGTCATGTACAAACTGAGATGGCAACTGGGAGGTAGACAACTGGGAGGTAAAACCGTCAGAGTCGCGATCCACTGCATCTGAGAACAGCGCAGCTGTCAAACGAGACCTAAATGAATGTGAGGTGAGCAAAAGGTAGGAGCGGAGAAGCACCAGGTGGGTCTGGAAGTTCAGAGCCAACGAAGGGGCCAGGAATATTGATAAGACGTCACTTGAGAGTTGTGCTGTATGCTCAACAAGAGGCGAAAAAATAAGTGATGTCAAGTGTGGAAGTGTTGAGGTGGTTGCAGAAAATGACTCTGGGAAAGCCGCCAAAAAAGTCCGGAAATCCGACGTCGAGAATACACAGAATTTGCTCGGAACGACAGACTGAGCAAAGTGCGATCCAGGATCCAGGTCGAAGTCGCGGAAATCAGCTAGCGTTGGGTTATACATTGGTCCGGAGTGCGCCATCGTGTCTGAGGGGGCATAATGGTTCGTCCTCGTAAAGACTGGATCAGACACAACTTGTTCCATGTCATTCCAAATAGCCTGGATATCTTGTTCCGCCCAAAACCACTCGACACCGCAATTAGCTCCACAACTTTTCAGTATGGAGCGACCCGCTTGAGAAACCCGTACAATACAAAGTGATCTTTTGGCAGTAGGCAGTGAACTAGCCAAGTTAGGTGGAAAGAAAGTTGGATATAGTTCTTCCTCCTCCACTGCGTCGTCCAGATAGCCGACTGTGTCCTGAGCATTGAATTCGTCTTGCAAGCCCGAAAGTGATAAATTACCACACTTTCGGTCGCGATAAGGGCTGCCGCAAAAGCCCACCGATTGACAAACATATCGTAAGTAGTCATGAGCAGAAGTTTGAAGTATGTATGCAAATATCACGATAATTATTCGGGGCGAGTGCTGATCGAGATGAGAGCATAGGTGACTGTGAATGCGAGAAAGTAATGATGTAGGAGCAGAATCCAGCATTGGATAGTTAGCAGGTGACCTTGATTCATCCTACGATTCCAAGAAGTTTGATATCAAGTAGACAACCGATGCGGCTATCACGCACACGATTACAAAGAGACGACAAGGCAATAAGAATGTCTTCATACACCTCGTAGTATAGCCAGATTGTAGTCAACGGCGGTGAAGCCGCAGGCTGCATATCATTTGAAGGCGGTCCCCGAGTTAATTCTTCCCTGAGAAAAGTCGTAACTGTTGATAGAGCATGTGCGAAAGCGTGGATAGTTGGTCCATCTCGTTCAGACCTATATGAAAGAGATCTAGAACGTATCTGAAGTGGCACAAAGCAAATACCTTCTTTGAAGTGAACCTACTAGTGTCTCCAGACGGCGTAACAGGGTGCCAATGGATGAAAATCTCCGAATGACACTGTACAAATGTAACCGTCAGAAGACCGTTCACTTTGCCTAAGAAAAGGTTGACCTCCCGCTAAATAATTCATCCCGTCCATCTATTGATATCAAACATGGGCGTCCGTCTCCGATGGTTGCCTGATTAAACGCTTCCGATACTGGATTCCACCAATGTAGCACAGAAGCAGTTCCAAGAACAGTCATTTTCAAGCACATGAGGAGTTCAGTGGAAGTCATCTTTGCTATCTCCACAGTGGGGTCATAGAGGCGAGGCAGAACGCTTTAGAATGATTAGCTTGAGTGTCGTCCTTAAAAAATCCAGAATTCCAACCGATATTGAGCAGCCACAAGCGATGTATTGTGTTGTTCTGATAGAAACGCAGTGGCGGTTGGTTTGGGAGGGCTTGATTGACGGAGTGCATCCCAAGACATTATCCGACTCTGCAATTGTCTAAGGGGCAAATATCGAAAAACCACAAGACCATCACAACCTACAGTATCCCCAGCATTGCTATTTGCTACATCGGACCAAAGGAAGCCACTACCTTGAGAACTTGATGGACGAGGAATGTGTTTCAATAGCGATTCAGGCGGAACACGCCTGTCTTCCAATATTCTCTCGTTAGTCGTCGCGCCTCGCAAAATATCCATGATGGGGTTTTGAGGTTTCTCGAACAGACAAGGTACAAAAAATCGCGGGAGAATTGGGGATAGAGTGACCGTGTTGGATTCTGTGAAGCCACATTCCAGGGAAAGGTTCGGCGTCATTGTGGTTATGACGATCACTACACTTGCGGACACTCAAATTCAACCAGACTTGAACGAGAGGAAGTTGGAGCAAGGCCATTATCGACCACAGTTGTAGAATATCTTTTGCAGATAAAGCCCCTTTACAATTCTAAATACTTGCACTCCGTCGTCATATTTTCCAAAACAATTGCAATGAGGCCAACAATATCCAGGATCTCTTTTTGTCTTTTGTAACTGATTATCGCGCATTCACGTTTGCGACATCCTAACTTGATTTCTGACTGTTTCAAATGGTATAATAAATTTATCCCCGAAAGGACTTGAACCTAGCCTACTTCAACTGTTGCGCCATCACTGGTAAATGAAGTTATGGCAGGTGGCGAAGGCGGCCATTCTATGGGTTCCGGACTTGATTCCTGGAGAATGACTTCAGCAACACGATCCCACTCGTAATCAATAGGGAGATTCGCACCTCTCGTAGCGATTCATTCACTTGAACCGGCGATCCAATCTGCATTTGAGTCCGAGAACGCTCTTGCCATCCGTCAGGTTGTGTTTCTACCGCTGCATCCGAAGACTGCGCCATGTTTGTAATAGATGTGTCAGTGTCCTGGGTATTCAGGAAGTCGGCTTCTCCGGGGTGGCTTTCAACGGCTATCTTATTACGAGCCTTCTTGTCACCAGTTGGTCCAGCCATAAGCCCAAAGAGGGTTGTCTGTCGAGTAGCGTCCCTCTTCTCCTTGCCTTTACTTCCGATTGTATCTGATGAGTAAATATATTAGGGCGCTAGCGTGTAGAAGAAGAGGCAATTGCACAGACATTTTTCCTTAAAATTCTGAGATTCCACGGCGTCCACCTTGTCGAAGAAACTCTCACTTTTCTGAAGGATTTTATTTGGCTCGACCTTGCGGGCGAAGGGGTTCTTGTTTTCAGGTTTTCGCGCGAAAGGATTGAATGCTACAATGCGATGAAGATATGTTTACGCAATGGACAAGTCCACTTACTAGGTTTTGATGGCGGCACAAGTTCCTGAACAGCCCGTCGCTTTGAAATATCATCAACTTCAGGATCTTCGTCATTGCTCCTCTTCCTCTTGCCCTCGGGAGACGCCGAAAACGCTGTGGAAAGTACTTCCACTGAATTAACCGGAAGGGCTGCAGAAGAGTACCGAGTATGTTCTACGCAGGGAGTTCCCCGCGTGAGGCCAGGTCGGGGAATAACAGGGGGCTTACTATAATCTTGCAACGGCTTGAGTGGCGGTGGAGTGGAGTCACGGGCTGAAAGCAAGCGTGGTGGGCGATCAGGTTTCGCCCACTGTCTGCGTTTGTCACGGGCGATCGCCAATCTGTCCTCCTGTTCCCGATTTGCCTTCAGGATTTCTATTTTTTCGCGTAGGCCCACCATGTGGTAGAATTCGGCCACCTTGATGGCCATGTCAAAGGACACTGTATGGTGCAATAACTTGGCGACTTCAATGGCGCGAGGAATGTTATCCTTTTTGCAGGCGATCTGGACTAATCTCACAAATTCTTTATCCATTGACATCTCTCGTTTGGCGATTTCATCGGTGATCAGTTCATCACCAAGCTCGTCACGTCGCATCTCGAGTAACAGTATCTCTCGTTCAATCCTGTCCCCAACGTTAATGTCGATACATAAGGAACTAGGGTGAAACGCGCACGATTCGTCAAGAGTGGCTGCCTCGGGGTCACGTCGGAATGGCATCCGTATTGGCAGTTCTTGGATCAGAGGCCTCGGGAAATGTGGGTGTTCTTGTCTTCCCTGAGAGCAGTACGGAATGGGGTCGAGCAATAGTGGACAAAAGCAAAGAACAAACCTTCAAAATCAAACACATAAAAGTGCTTGCTGCAATGCCAACGGGCCAGTACGATTCATCCTTGCCTTCTCGGCGCTCAAGAAGGTTGGTGTCCATAATACGGGCCCAAGTTGCTCCCATCGGGACTCTGAATTTCGTTAGAACATGTAGCCAACCTGCTGTGTCGTACATGGCAGGTGCCTGTAAATACTGGCCTTTTAGATGCAGTAACTTGTCTATGCTCCATGGCAGCTTACCCCTTCATCCGTGATGCCAATCCATTTCAAGATATGTCCTTTAATGAGGGGAAGGATGCCCGCTTGCCGAACACTAAAGTCCTCATAGTTGAAGAGTGAGTAGGAGAGATTTTGAGACCCTGCTCCAGATTGTCATTCGTTCTATTCGACTTCTCTTCATAGAAAAACCTACCGTCGATTGTCGTAGAACCGGCTCGATGGACGACAAACACCCATTCCGGTCCAGCCACCATCGATACATATTCGGCTCCTAAACCCATGATTCGTCTCTCGCGGCCCGTGCCGCTCAGGAAAGTCAAGTCGCCCTCGCTGGTAGCCACAATCACGTTTCCGAAACCTTCCAAATCATCCAATGGGCGGCGGTGGGTTTCCGTGGCGACTACCCCTCCAGCGGCTATCCCGATGACTTTAACTCCTTTCCTCATTTGATAACGCCATTCGCCTTGAGAGGTCCACGTTCCATAGGGCTTGTACAGCACTTGGGCTGGGTGTTCATTTTCTGGTGGACAGGCAAAAAGAGCACCGCGTTCACCTGCGATGCCCAGGTTAGATGGTGTCTACAACTCGAGAATTGACAAGATCAAGGACGTACCCAGATACCCCAGGTCATACTTGTGGTGGTCCGTGAAGTGATATCCTTTGCGCGCGGATTGGTCGTGAAATTCAACGTTTACGATGTGGTGAGTGTCTTGATCTGTCACTTCAATCACGCCGATTGTGTTATAAGCTAGAGAAATTTTCAGACAGGACAGAATTTTGACAAATAATCGACTGACCAAGATAACGTTTTTTATTTTCCATGGGCGTGGACCCTGGCTGAAATGCAGGTTGCGCTTTCGTTATACTTACTGTGCAAATAAATTCGCCAAAAGTTGAATTCAGTTGGGGGGGAGAAATTGGGGGAAAAACGCAGGCTACTTGCCCATCTCCTTGACAAAGTCGCTCTTCCGGCTTTTCCCCTCCAGTTCGTTGTCCATCGGCTGACCCCCCGTATCATCGATAATCCAATCGTCATCCATACCATCCATACCGAAGTCATCATTATTGTTGTCTCCAAACAGGAAAGTGTCTTCCGGTTTTCTGTTGATAGATATCGTTGTCGAACCAGTTGATGAGACCTTCACTGGATCAGGCAGCGTATCCGGAATAGGTTGCGGCCAGCGAAAGAAAATTCCCTCGTTATCTGTCCATGCGAGGGTGTTTTGAGTGGGCGAAAACGCTAATTGTGTGATAGTTGCTCCTGGCGAGCCGGGGTGTCTGGTGATCGCGAAAGGTAAAGTCAACAGTAGATAAAAAGAATAGAAACAATGGCTTGCCGGAAAAGGAGGCGCCTTGTTTGAGTAGACCAAATGAACACTTCAGAATTAGATGCGGAAGCAAGATACACGCCATTTGTTGAGAGTGCAAGCGCCGTGATGACACCTGAGACAGACTTATCTGAAATGGCGAAAGACTTGGACCACGTTTCTCGAGAGACATTCACGATTTCTGGGAGTCAGATGAGAATATTCATAAAAACAAGCTGGTGGGATCATCTACCGTCGGCACGTGAGGCAGTGTAGAAATGTTGGCCTGAAGGGTGCCATACCACGGAGCAATCATGTACAAACTCAGGTCTGGAATGTTTTAGAATATATTGTGCGAATCGGAAGCGTGGACATACTCGGTATCGTTCACAGCGGGGGTGATGCCCTTGATTGTCTGCACGATTTTAGGCCCCACTTCGGAAACATCCCAGACAATGATTTTGCCGTCAGAACCACACGATGTCTTGTGAGAAAGATGTAAGACATTGCGGAGGTATAATTGATGGCGCATACGAGCATTGATCCGGATGGATGCCATGTTACCCTCCTAACGCCTTTGGTGTGTCCTTCCAGTAAGCAGAACTTAGTCGTGTCTTCTAGATCGATGATCCTTATTGACAGTGCTCTGGATGTGATTAAATGAACGCCAGGAATTGAATCAGTCTTGGTTAACCATTCTATCAAATGCACGTACGCGGACGTAACAGCAACTTTGATCCCGTTCGGATCTATCGCTACGCACTCCACAGGTTTGTCAGCGGCGTTCGCGACAACGTTAGCTAATTCAGGCTTGCACTTGACATAACGCCGAACTTGAGTGTCAACGCTGCCCGAAATCCAGCAGTCGCGCTAGCCATAGGCGTGTAAGAAGGCACCCACGAACGCGTCTTGAGAACAACTCACTGCAGATGCGACAGATATAATGGCATCGTCAGCCTCAGAGGCTACACCTGGTTCTTGGTTTGTGCCAAGAGCTGTATTCCAGATGCGTACGATACAATCAGACCCACCGGTGTAGGCAATGCTGTCATGGATAAGCATGTTTGTTTGTTGTGAAAGATGGTTGAACTCACGAGCCATCACTTGAGAAGGCTAGGCAAGTGCGACCAGGTCCATGAACTGAGTTGCTGATAGCCGTTGACATCGCAGAACTCGAGGGTTGTCGTGGAGTGACTGGCGCGAATTCGAATCCCACCTACATCACGTGGTCGTGACACTGGCAGCTCTAACTTGAACTCAGCACCCGACACACACAAATATACATGGAGAAGAGGGCGATATGACGAGTTAGAGGTGGCAGAAGATATAACTGAGCTTTTAAACATTGCCATTCGTCCCAACTGGCTAGCGCGCCCGAGCCCACAGGCACGTCCATGTTGCGGAGCTCTAAAGGGTCAGGTGATTCTGTTGAAGCTGAGCTCCCGAACAACTTCCAACGTTTCAACAATAAAGATCAGACAACCAGCTATGGGCAGGATCATCGAGAACATCGATGTTTCTACAATGTTAATCAGTCCGCCGCCGGAGGAAATTCTTAGACCAGGTGGCAAACATACCGTGAGTCCTATCAGTTCGTTGACTGTGAAAGCCGGTTCACTGATTCGCAGCAGTCATCCCATGGAAGATCTGCTTCTACGCAGTTACATCCTGTTTTTACACCGTCATTACTGGCGTCAACACCGTCTGCCTCTTCAAGGAAAAAGCCTTCTAAACGCAAACGCTTTGGTATCTCTGGGACTGCGCCAGATTCTTCAGAGCCTACTTCCGCCAACTCAGACGCCATTATTGTTGACCGAAGGGCTCAAACGGTCGAGGTTACTCCAAACCCAAAACCTCGTAAACAGACCAAACGTCATAGTCACAGTCATTCAAACGACTGCAAGTTCCCTTCCTTTCGCCGCTCTGCGACGCCGATCCCTGCGTATGAACCCCCGCGTGAACGCTTCACTCCTCCTCGCGAAGTATTCGTTACCCCGATAGCCTCGCATGCGCCCAGGGCTTCGAAATCGAGCAAACGCAAAACGGCGGTCAAGGACTTGAAATTAGTCATTAAGACTGAGCCACCGGATGTGAACCTCCAGTTGCCACTACCGCCCCCTTCCCCCACCGATGACCCTCTGTTACTGTCCGGCCCCCTCAAGCAGCCATCTGGACGGTCTGGCTCTTCATACAGCAAGTCTCGCATGAATAACCAAATTCTCTCGATCCCCCTCTTCCGTGATGAGAGCAACAATCACTCCCGAACATCCATCCGGAATTCTCGCTCTTTAACATCCATATCGTTGGAGGAACTCTCCCTCTTTGATATTAGTGCTAACCACGCAACTTCGACTGAGTCAAGTGCTCACAACGATGCCGTCGTACTCCCTCTATTCAACCCAGATCTCTTCCCGAGCTCCCAAGGTTGGAGTGACTCAGATTCGGATTGTGCGTCAGATTTTAATCAATCAGGAGAATATACCGGTAAGTTTATGACGATGAATGTGCCTACAAAGGTAGACCCTCCAACGAGTGGAACGAGAGACAGAATATTCAGATGGGGTAGGCCCATAAGTCCATTCCCCGGAAATAAAAGGAGGGGCGCCGTGGTTACCCCAAGGGTGGAGGAAGAATCTGAGGATGAGGAAATGGAGAGTGGAGAGGTTGGGTCCGTTGATAACGTGCTGGATGAAGAGATCCGCCACCGACCTGAAGACATTTCACTCGATGAGCCCAGTTCAACAACAGATCTTCAAGACACTAGTTTGGCTATCATCGATGATGATAACAACAGCGTCGTAACGAAGAGGGACCTTACCGCTGGTAATGAGCAGGATGTCCCGGGCGAGTCCCCCCATGTGAAACCCCAACAATTCTACCTCCACCATGATGACTCCATCGATTTGTTCTGTGACATGGTGCAACCAACGGAACTCGCGGAAGACCTTGGCATAGGTTCCCAATCATCAGACGAACAAGACTTTGGAAGATTGTCTGCCGAAACTCGCGAAGACTGCTCTCGGCCAAACTTCGAATCGCCATTCCCCCACGATGCGGTGCTGGCGAGCACGTATCAGCCTTTGGATGACACCATCAGTCCCAGCGATGACGAGCCCGATAGCGATGACGACACCAGTGAAGAAACAAACCTCATCAGAATTTCCAGCAACGATCCCAGAGCCGCAGCTCGAGCAGCCGCCATTTTGAAGCAGGTAGGACATTCTCCATCTACCGACCTCCCGCTGCTCATGTCATGAATTCAGCATGATTATGACTGCTTTACACGAACATCAATGAAGCGTCGACATTCCTCTCACATCACACTTGACTCGGTGTCGCGGAGTGCACGTCGCAAGGATGTCTCTAAGTCTGGGATAATTAAGGCTATTAACCCCATGCCCCCACAACAACGAAGACGTGCTACTTTGGGAGGAGTTATCGGCGATCAGGTTTATATCCCTGGCAGTCCCGTGACGAGTCTACCAGAACTCTTGAAAGAGGCAGAAGTAGGTTTGGATCAGACAACAAGCCATCTTCCCATCATCAAAAATCGCTTCCAAACACCATCACCTACTCCTCCGAAACTCATTGTATCTAACACCGGATCAGAACGGCATCAACATCCCTTCGCAAGCCAAACCAATAATGGTACAACAGAATGGACCCGAGGCGATTGGAAGCTGCTTGATACCTGTTTCACAGAGGAACGACTCCACATTGGCAAGGAATTACATTTCGGAGAAGATACGTTAGCCGACGTCAATGACGTTCAAATCGGAGACGTCGTGGCCAGATTCGTGCGGATAATGGGTGGCACTGAAATCGTTGATGAATTAGGACCTGAGTGGTCTTTGTAAATATCCTCCTCCTTTTGTGGGATATTCACTGACCTTATTGGTTGTCAGTGACAGGCTTTCGACGAGGGTGTATGCGCTACAGAAAAAACAACGATCGAGCAGCGTGGCATCATCGAGCCCCCTGAAGCCCCACCTCACTTCCACCCCATCAGCCTGTTCTATGGAAGTGCCTGAATTCACCCCTGTTCCTCGGCGGCTCCCTTCACCACATAAATCGCGACCAATTCTTCCACCTGCAGTCACGGATTCCCCCTTCCGTCAATTTCTGGAAGAACCCATTTTGCATAATGCTCTTGAGATACCGAGGCCCTCCCTAGGAGCTGTTAGCATCAACCCGACTTTCAATGAAAGACCACTGGACCAACCAGCCGTGTTTACTGTGCCGGTATTGACTGCCGAACAAACTAGACCTCATGAGGAATCACCACAAGTCACCACTCGACCTCCTCCAACAAGTATTGGGAAGCGTATGAAAGGTTTCCTATTTTCGTATCTTCCCTCACTGTCCAAGTCTGTGACTCCACCCCAGCAACACCCCCTCTCTCGCCCGGGCCTTCCCCTGCCCCCCAGGGAGGTCCTCGACAAACCTAGGGGTCATATTTCGACACCAGTGCGTCCCCTTGTACCGAAACCGATTCCTCCCAAAGAACTGGTGCATCTGCAACCAGCACCGACTCCCCCAGTGTCCATGATTCCCTGTGCCGCGAAACCCCAACGACTAGTGAAACTTCGCCCATTGTCACCTCAAAATAATACTGGATATGTCCCCATTTCTCGGCCCCGCAAGAGCAGTGGAGGAAGTGTAAAAGACCTGATCAAGAATTTCGAGGAGCGACAAATAGTCGCAAAAAAGGGTTTAACTTTTGGATCTAAGAGGGTAAGAAGTAACGATTTTAGCCAAAAAAAATGTATGGAATCTAGACCAGCTTGGAGACCCTGACAATGTGTAACACGCCTATTACATATGACGCTGCCCGAGGTGACAAATGCAAATGAAGGCACTAGTACTGTAGTGCCGTTACAGGGTCTTATTAATAACACCCAAGTTGCCGCACAGGCAACGTATACAACGCGGCACTGCAAATATTTGCCTACTCAGAAGCCCAATTCGACGATGTTCTTCAAGTTCGCCTTCCAGTCCAAGCTTAAGATGAATGACCCCGCGCCCGACTTTGCAAAGCAGCCTCTGAGAATGCTGGAGGAAGGCACCAACAACCCTGGATATTCAGCCATTGGCCCCTTCCCCCGCAAACATGCCAAAGACTCACGAAACTCCAATGCACTACCGTGTTGGTTCTGGGCAATCGCTCTCTTTACATTTTCAGCCATATTTTCAGTCTGGTTTCTGAGTCGAAAAGTACAATGGGTCCTCATCCACCCAATCCAGAATAACGTCTCCGCCATTCGTAATCCTGCCTACCTCATTCGAGCCGATCACGGAGCTGTTGCATCTGATAATGAAAGATGCTCGGTAATTGGAGTGGAGGTTTTGAAGGATGGTGGAAACGCCGTGGACTCGGCAATAAGTGCAACATTTTGCACTGGCGTGGTAACCATGTTCTCGTGAGTCATCGAGCAAGCCGAGAGAATTACACAAAAGTAACAAATTTTCATATAGCTCGGGCATAGGAGGAGGAGGCTATATCACCGTCCGTCTTCCTCCCTCGCCCCCGAACACTCACTCAGAAGTGTATACGGTTGATTTTAGGGAAGTTGCTCCTGCCCTTGCAAATGCAACTATGTACCTAAATGATCCATATTCCGCGATGTTTGGTGGTTTGTCCGTTGCTGTACCCGGAGAAGTGCGCGGCTTGGAAGAGGCACACCAACGTTGGGGCAAATTGCCTTGGAAGAGATTGATTCAGCCAAGCATTGATCTAGCGAAAGGGTGGGAAGTCGGTAAGGAGCTTGGACTACGTATTCCGGTGAGCATTTACTTTCACAATCAAGGAGAAACGTCGTTTCACCGTCTTACTTTCGTCTTACTCGTGAAATAAGCTGTTCAGTCACTTAATGTTGCACAATCCCGATTGGAGACAAATATTTGCTCCACAAGGCACCCTCCTTCACGAGGGTGAGCTTATTCGTCGGACGAATTACTCGAGAACCCTCGAGTCTATAGCAGTGGGAGGTGCCGGGGCTTTCTACAGCGTGCGTATTCTCCCGCGAAACTTCCCCTCATCCCGTCCACCGAACAAAGCGCCTAGGGCCCGATTGCGGACTCGATTGTCCGGAAAGTGCGCTCCACCGGCGGAATCCTCACACATGCAGATCTTGCGAACTACCAAGTCAAGGTTCAGCCTGCTCTCCAGGGTAGTTATCGAAATAGAAGTGTCTATACCACGCATGCCCCGACTTCAGGGCCGGCGCTCTTACATATGCTCAACCTGTTGGAGACTTACGATTTCATCGGCGAAGGAAGAACGGCCTTGAATGTACATCGGTTTGTGGAGGCCATGAAATGTAAGCCCTGCCTCCTACCGTTATCCTTCTCCTACTCAACGTGATTCAGTCGGATTTGCCGCTCGGTGAGTTTGCAGATTCATATCACCTTGTTTATACTGAAGGAGGGTATCAGAACGAAGATCTGTGATCCGGATTTTCACAACAGGACTTCTGACATAGACCAAATCTCGACCAAAGCTTTTGCAAATCTGATATCGAAAAATCTTACTGAAGTACGTGAGCATGGACCCCTCGTAGCCTTTTCACGCTCAGAGATTTGCCTAGGACCGCACACATCCTCCGGAATATTACAACCCAGAGTACAGTATAATTGTTGATCACGGGACGGTAGGCACCCATTCATTTATGCATGAGTGATCACCGGAATATGAATTCTACAGAGCCATATTTCTGCTATTGACAAGGATGGTATGGCCGTTTCGTTAACATCGTCAGTGAACTTTATGTTCGGATCGCAAGTTCTTGATCCTGAAACGGGCATAATTCTCAATGACGAGGTCATCGGATATTCATCCCAGTGTGTTCGTTGTTGGCTGACATTTAACATCCAGATGGGTGACTTCTCTACGCCTGGGACTCCAAATGGGTTTGGTCTTCTACCATCCCCTTGTCCGAAAACTCCTTCCCGTCGGTGTACATGTGCTGATTCAGTTGGCTGACATTGTAGATAACTACCCCGCGCCAGCTAAACGACCGTTATCCTCAATGACACCCACAATCATGGAACACCCCGATGGCTCAGTCTTCCTTGCGGTGGGTGGCTCCGGGGGCTCACGAATATTCCCCTCTATAGTTCAGGTTATTCTGAATCTTGAATGGGGTCTCGATGTTAGCCAAGCCATCGAGTATGGAAGGCTTCATGACCAATTGTACCCGTTGGAAGTAGACGCAGATGATGTTATCCCTTCCGACCTGCTAGATTCTCTAAAGCAGCGGGGTCACAATGTTACAGGTAATTCACCACGCACTATTTGATATATTACCGTAATATCTAATGATATTTGAAGTATACGACGTCAATCGCGTCATGAGCGTTATTCAGGCGGTGCTCCAAAAGGAAGGGACCATTTTTGGTGCGTTGTGGAAACAGATTTGATCACCCCGATTGTATTTGTTAACTAGAGGACAGCTGCAAGTGATTCCAGGAAGAATGGCGTTGCAGCGGGGTATTGAAGGAGTATTGAACATCTCTGTTCGATCCCGAAACTGATACACTTACATCCGATGATGATTAGATTATGTTGCAGAGCAGCGGTTTCGAAAGGGAGAGAACCTGGGAGAGAACCTTCAATAATTATAAGAGAGCTACATGACAGGTCATCTGGTCATAGCCAACAAATCAATACCATTGGTAGATGTGAACACGAGACTCAGTTGCAACTTGCATGGTCAGTCTCATCATGGTCAGTCTCATAAAGTCAGCAACTAGCTTGGAGTTGTGCGTGCGCTCCGGCGGAGGACCGTCACGTTCATACCTCAGCACCTGATCAAGTTCCATCCACATTACTCGGATCTCCAGTGCATCACTGCACGGTTTCAATCCCGAATGTCGAACCTCCCGCGGCCTCCACAGAAGGCACAGCTGAATCTGAGTCCTTAGATAACGGCCGAACAAAATTTCCGCTTGGATGTCGACGTCGGTTTGACAAGACAATGTTGAACGCTTCCCGCATTTCGAAGGGATCCCGCACTCTGTTTGCCCGCCTCCTCCACTCAAAGAAAACTAAAAAGACAGCACAACAGCACCGACCACAGGTCCGATTATTACTGCAACCGAAACCGAATGGTGCAGGCTTGATACGATTTAAGAGCAGTTAGTCCGGATGACACCGTTAAATTGCACAGGGATGAGAGGCGCGAGCACTCACGGGAACTTCAATATAATCCAAATTCACGTGGAGAAGGTTCAATTCTCGGTTGCTATCCATAACCATATTAAGAGGAGTATTTGCGAGGTTCTCTTTGACATAAAGGAGACCACTGGTGTACATATTACCGAGGAAGTTGGGACTGCCAATCTGGGGCGTGCTGAGTTGGGGGAAAGTGTGACAAAGGCACAATTGTCAAAGCAAAAACTCGTTGATTGAATTGTATCAGGAGAAAGAGCCGCCACAGCGGAATGGCGTTTCCTCGAAGGGCTTCAGAAAAATATGCTGGTTGAAGTGTGCTAATGCTTACCCAAGAACGAAAAGGTGACGGTATTGTCTTCTACCCAAGTCGAATCGCAAGGCTCGTAGACCATGGGGATATAAATATTCCGTCGTTGAGGAATTGGGAGCAGGGCTATTTTTTTTTTTTAACATGCTGTCGTCATCTTGAAATACAGTGCGATTCACACTAGCACGGGTGAGGTAAGCATGTAAAAGGCTATCAAGCCAAGAGAGGCGTGGTCTTACCCTGTCAACCCTGTTCCAACAGCTTTGTGGTAAGTTTTACCGTGTGATTCCCTGACTTGAGGAAAGAAATTGAGGCCGGCGTTTGGCCAGAAGAGATTCCCACCGATACGAACTCATTGATGTCGACGTCGTAAAGCATTCCTTCGGTGACATTCCCGAATAGCAGAACTGCCTGTCCTGTTTTCGAATCAAGACCACGTTTCGTACCATATGAGTATGACTCACCGACGTGTCACCGTAGGAGGTGATAGAAACACTCGCACCGGCCACGTTTGTTTGTGTCAAGCATCACATATCGCTTTCTTAAAGTTTTGGTCGTTGGGCAACGTTTGGAAAGGGTAGCTCTGATTCCATGTTGGATACAGGTTTAACCCATTCCCGCTATTCATCACTCTTCGCGTTGGTGAGAAGAGGAGAGAAGTCTTGCACTGTAGTTCCAGGTAGTCTCGGCCATTCCATTATTATAATAAGCGAATTTAGCACGACGTGGAAGTCTGACCGGGCCGGCCCGGCACTAAGGTTTGTTTGCACTTGTGTGTCAGAGGCTTCTAAACCACGTCTACGACTCAAATGACGGATTGGGACCTTCTCTCCTCGTATGCTGGTCTGTTGACGCTCGCTGTCGGTTCTATCTATGTTGGAGCCTTTGGGTCCTTGCAACCTGTGGGCACCCAGGGTTTCATATTCTCATCTTGTCCTCAAGTATCACATAGAAACGGGAAGGTTCCGACGAAGACAGCGAAGACGACTCGGACGTTGTTGTTGATCGAATGTCCTCAGGGGATGCCTGGCTCTTTCCGGTTGTGAGTCGTACTGCCAATTCTAACATTTCTTTTGCTTTCTTTTTCTTTTTCTTTTTATAGATGGGATCGGTGGTGCTTGTTGGGCTATACGCCATTGTAAAATATTTCGGAAAGGAATGGATCAACTGGTTACTTGGGTTATATTTTTCATTGAGCGGGGTCGGAAGCGTCTGGAAGGTAAATAGATATTGGTTGGTGGCGTTGCCGGCTTTGTCACTTACCTTTCATACTATTAGTCCTTGGTATGTCTTTCAAGATTCACGCTGGGAACAGTTCGCTGGAGGCAATTTGCCAAATACCAAGTTTCGGTCCAGAAAGCTCAACAAGGTATCGTGTTAAATCCTCACCATAGACACTCTGCTAAAGGAAATTTTATCAGAACTCTTATTCATTTCATGGAGAACCCCGACCTTGTTTCTTTTTCCACTCGGCGCAACACCTTCGCTTCTTTATGCCTTCTCAACTGCCAGTCGTAAATCTGTGTTACTTACAGATGTCCTTTCGCTCTCATTTTCACACAACGCATTATCTTTATTGAGAATCGATTCGTTCAAAACGGGATGTATACTCTTGTCGGGATTGTTCTTCTACGACATTTGGTGGGTATTCGGGACGGACGTTGTAAGTATTCGCAATTCGGATGTCTTGAATACCCTGCTGACCCTGCTCAACAAGATGGTCAATGTCGCTACCACCCTCGATGTCCCCATCAAGCTCTTGTGGCCGAAGTCGATAACGTTTTCGGGCACGAGAGGCTTCACGATGCTAGGTCTGGGAGACGTCGTCATCCCGGGGACTTTCATTGCCTTGGCACTGCGATACGACTACTACCATTATTCCAAATCTGCACCGAAGTCGGCCTTTGCGAAGCCCTACTTTTATTCCGCTCTCGTTTCATATGTTATCGGCCTCGGTATCACCATGACGGTGATGCATACTTTCCAAAGCGCTCAGCCGGCATTACTGTACCTGAGGTAACGGATGCAACTGCTTATTTGCGGATATGCCCTGACAATGGTGTATCCATCCAGCCCCGCTTGCATGCTGTCATTTTTCGCAACCGCGTTGGCCCGAGGAGAGTTGAAAGCTGCTTGGGAATGGAGCGACAGGCCGGAGAAGTCTCCCGAGCCAGCCAAAGACGGAGGAGAGCCTCCGAAGGTCAAACCTGGGGACGACCCCGCCAAGACGGCCGGACCAGAGGGTGACTCGCGCAGATTGGAGAATGAGATAGAGACCGGTGCTGCAACATCGAAAATGGAAGGGGACATATGATGTGTTTCACTTGATTGTATATCCGTTCGGTAGCTGCAAACAATGTCCTGTCCCTCTTCCTAGCGATGGTGAACGGGGAAAAGTCAAGGACACGGCTGGGCAACGTGATCCTTTCCCGCCAGACCCGAAGTCCATCAGCCGGTCACGTGCATGTATATCCCGATGGCTAACCCGGAAAAGGCAGCTGAGCAAGAATCGTTGATGGTGGCGTATTATGTGGCGAGTACTGACATGGATATGTATTACTTCCGCTCTGGGCGTAGTCAACAATATTAATGAGTAACACCGAGGAGCGGCGAATTTACGGAGGAATCCTTACTTGCTGAGAGTACTCGTCGCTGTACGGAATGAATGCACTGCAAAACGGATTAGCCTCGGAAATATAAGCGAGCCCTGAGACTCACTGGCAGGAGGGACGGTTGTCGATGTGGGTTCCGGCCGAACCTGTGGAGTCTGTTGATGACCGGATATGCCCAGGGAAGACAGCTGGAGGAACGAGAGAGCTTGGGAAATCTCGTAGGATGCTAGGACTAGACTGAGTACTGAGTACTGAGTACTGAGTACTGAGCGCTGATCTGCCAGCTTGAAGGTGTCCGTCGTGAGACCTGGACGATGCCTGCCATCGGATTCAAGATCCGACAGCAAAATATATTGGGACCTCGGTCACCGTGAAAGTCACCCGTATACGGAACCCTAGACGACTATAATAACCTAGAGTTTCCGGGGTCACTAGGGTCACGGACCGCAAAACGATGAGCACGAGTGGATTCCGGGTGCTCACCGCTCTGTTGCCCTGAGCTTCAGCCTGCGCGACGCCGTCCAACTTCGCTTTCGCTGCCGTTGGTCTTTCCTCTTTCCATAGCGGGCCTCACCGTGCCTTGATTGTCCCTGTTCCGTGTCTTTACCTCTCCAGCTCCCGTCGCTACGCCTCATACCACCCGTCTCTCCGTCGCCGCCCAACATCCACCCCATGGAACCCCCGTCGTCGGCTGCGAGGGGCTTCAATGACCATCGTCGTTGGTCCCCGCCTCCCCGCCTGTCCGTATCGACCTCCATCTCAAATCACCACCCGCCATCAGACAACAGTCCTCACAACTCATCCTTCGCCAACTCGGCCCAGTCTTCACCCTGGTCTCACAATTCCTCCTTGGCCGTTGGTCACTCTCAGTCCCTCTATATGTTGCCCAATTCCAGTCCCCGATCCACAATTCCCATCGACTCCTCAGATTCTGTCAATTCGCAGTCCTTCCCAGCATCCGACTGGAACCTCTTTACCCCCCTCTCTCAATCTCCCTTTGACTCTCTTTCAGAAAATGGTCTCTTGGGCTCGCTGTCTACCGCAGGTACCCCATCAAGTTTACCTATCGACTCCTTCCGTTCCCCTCCTACTAACCCTCCCAATGGTCGATCACACCAAATCTCTGGCAGTTCAATGCATCCCCCAACTCGCAATGCGCCCCCGAGTCCCTGGAATTTATCTCTCTACTCCTCGTATAGTCCAAAACCCTCCATACACCGTCCCCCTCTTCCATCAAATATCTCCCATTCTAGCAAGGCTAAAACAACCGCAGCTGGCTTACCCCAGTTCACACCAATCCAACGTCGTCCGAGCAATTCTGTAAGAACAGTGGATTCCAGACAATCCAGAGGAGCTGACGGCGCCATTCCACAATACAATGCGCGAGAGTTTCGGAGCGATGCTCCTCGGTACTCTCATCCCGAAGAGAGAATCCCTCCGTCTCATGAAGCAACATTTGAGATGCCTTTCAACAACCCCCTGTCTCAGTCATCGCTCGACTATCCTCAGAATTACTCATTTTCTAGCGACCGATCACACATCGGCGTCTCGCCTTCACTGTGGATGTCACCTGCCTCTACCGCTCCGTCTGCAACATCGTATAATCCACTGAACCAAGTGCCATTGTCACCATACTCGACTTTGTCAGCTGTCTGTGGGAATTCGCCCGTCTCTCCAACCGATTCTAAATCCGCTATTTTCTCAAACCTCTTCACGGACGACCTTTTTGCCCATTCAACTGCATTGTCCGAGAAAAGCAATAGTCCCTTCACCTCTCCCGTAATGTCTGGATCTCCAGATCTGAAACCTTTGGCTGCAGTCGACGATGATCCAGAAAAACTAGCCAAGGATGATCCATTGGCCACTCAGGTGTGGAAAATGTATGCACGCACAAAGGCAATCTTACCCCACGCACAGAGAATGGAAAACATCACCTGGCGAATGATGGCATTGGCTCTTAAAAAGAAAAGGGATGAAGAAGCTAGATTGGAGCAACAAGTCGACATGATTTCCAAACAGCAAGTTGCTGATTCATCCCTAGACGATTCTAAACAATCTGGGCATTGCGGTGACGAGAGAGGTCGCAGAATCGACAAGGGTAAAGCCACTGTGCAAGTGGTAGGATTTGATGGTAGAAACCAAGATGGTACCGAAGATGAAGAGTAAGTGGCGCTCTCCGTTGACAGAGCCCGCATTCTGCTTACATCCCTCTTGTAGTGTCGTTCCAATGGACTGGAGGGCAATGAGCAGGTCTAGGTCGCGAATATCGATGGACTGGAGACCAACTAGTCGTTCACGATCCCGGCCACCCCTATCACCCGCCGCTGAGTTCGATCAGCATAGTATGCCGACTTTGGCACAAGGCGATGGTCGGCTTCCCTTCCCAACACTAGGCACGAGTAATGGCGTGCTGACGCGTGGTCATCCGAAACCCCAAGAGAACCCAGATACATTCCCGTTGTCGGGAGACTCTTCACTCAAGGGAATATCGGCTACATCCAGTATACCAATACCCGGGACGTCTGCCATATCGACTGGTCGACGAAGTCCCACGTATCCATTTCCTCCTCGATCCGATCTTTCTTCAATATATGAACACAGCACTCGTGTTCAGCCTACATTTGACGTTTCTTCCGATTCACGATATAATCTTGTCAATTACCACCAGTCCTTATCAACCTTTGACAGCCCAGCTCTTGCGCCTTCGTCTTTACCTGCTTTCGGCCTACATGGCCTTCACCGAACACCTTCCTCTTCCGGCACGGTACAAGAACAGCGTGCCTTTCCGCGATATGTTCGCAAGACCAGTTTTGACCATACCATTTCAAAGGATGGAATCTTGGTTGGGGTGAGCGGTCGTCATCAAGTTAATGGAAAACCTTTGTCACCTAATAGCCTTGCTGGCACAAAGCGGCCAGCGGATGCCCCCCACGCCGAGAGCATGTTGCGAGCAGATCCACCAATGGTCGATCGCTCATCTAATGTCATGAAGCAAGAGCCGGAACACTTTGAGAACGACAGCCAATTTCCTTCCTCTGTGTTCAACTTTACATTCCCTCCGTACGACAACCTGTTTGATATTTCCGGATCGGCAACCTCCATGGGTCAGAGCGACTTTGGCAGGACGCTACGCACGACGGAAGATATTGACGGTCATTATCATCACTCAGCGCCTTCGTCTATGTCTCGGTCTTCATTTTCAGCTCCCGTGGGTTCACCCCATATGACCAATGGGCTGTCGGCGGTCGCAGCAGCAGCTTCTGCTGCCATGGCAGAAGGGTACGCACAATTGAACGCCACCAACCTGGCTGGGGCCGATTCAGGGCTGGACTACCGACAGCTTATGGGTTTTGTGTATCCCTCCTTGGAGAATACGGGCAGTCTGGCGCAGAATCCATACACGCATGTTGATCCAACCCAAATTCTCTCCGTCGAACAGGAGGGAGCGTATCAGAGCTTCCACACGAGCCCGTCGAGTGATGGATGGGGGAATGGCGCCGTAAGTACGACTGCTTCTCCGGAGCCTTACAACACATCGAATGCCTCTACACCACCCTCTGCCGAAGGCGCCCCAAATAGTTACCATAGCCGGAATACGCCTCGCAAGTATGCTCCGATGAAACAGTGCGCGCAGGATCTTCAAAAGAAAAAGTCTCTCCCAGTGGCGGGCAACAGTTCGTCGATGGGTGACATGAGGTCCATAACGAGTACGCCTGATCTACCCGAAGGCGGCCCTGGACACGTGAAAGGAGGCAGTGAGGATGGAGAGTCTCCCACCCTTTGTACGAACTGCCAAACAACCAATACACCGTTGTGGAGAAGGGATCCAGAGGGACATCCGCTGTGTATGTTGCAAAAAAATTTGTGCTTGTGCATATTTTTATTTACACCTTCGTCAGGTAATGCGTGTGGCTTGTTCTATGTAAGCGACTTCGAAGTTGCACCTTGTCAAAATTTATTGATATTACTTTCAAACAGAAGCTTCACGGTGTGGTTCGCCCACTTTCTCTTAAAACTGATGTCATCAAGAAGAGGTAAGTCCGCTGAATATCATCTCCCTGATGACGCGTTTCGAGCCCGAGTTTGCCTGTCCAGGAACCGCACTTCCGGTTCACCCAACGGTGTTACTCGCAAGGGAAGCTCGAGTTTACCAAAGATCGCATCATCGTCGACTCGGCCTCGTTCGTCTACAACGAGTGGTGTGCTGTCTGGACTTGCAGCATCACGATTATCGCATGTGACTCGTGTAGCACAGGCATCAAGTACGAGTGGGACGCTTGCCATGAAGCGGCAGCGACGATCATCTACTGGTTTACAACTACCTTCATCTCGCAAGATGCATGAGGGTAGTTTGTAGGAAATGATTGATATTTGTTGGCTTGGTTTGTATTGTAGATGTACCATAGTTCCTTTTTTTTCGGTAGCTGCTGCTTTATCCATGTCCTTTTTTTTTCTTCTTGTCTTCAAGGACGGTGCAATGTGCTACTGTAGATATTGCATATCATAGATTTTTTTTTTGCCGTACGATGTGGCTGAAATTTACCAAATTTATTCGTTGTAAGCGGCGTCCACAACGATACACCTGCTTCGTCGCTGCCCATCCTGGCCTCTCTTTTCTGGCATGCTCAAGCTCCTGCGCCACGTTTGCCGGTGCCCCCCTCATCCTTTCCTAATGGTTTGCAACCAGTAGCTTCAAGCGACATCAACAGAACACTAAACCACCGCATTTCACGAACTGACTTGGATTTTGAGCAGGCGCTGCGCGCCGGAGGAACGGTTGTGCTGAAGGAAGGCATTGATGTAAATTCCTTGGGGGTTGACACCAGCCCTTCTTCGATGAAACAAAGCTTCGGTTCACCCACTCCTCCGCCAAAAGAGAAAAAGACACCAAGGCTTCAACCCCCCACCCCCATCGTGGTACCTCCGACGCCTAGCCCACCCGGTCCTTCTTCAGCGAGGCCGCCAGATGCTTCTCCAGCGTCATCTCATGATATCTTTTTCGACGCGGAAGACCCTGACATGCAAACTAAACGACGCTCATTGTATCGATCGCCAGGTACATCCAGCAGTCCTGATTTAGCTACACTCCTGCGGAAAGCCAAGGAACGAGGTGGGGTAGTTGGGTTGCAACAGAAGAGAGAGAAAACCTTCGAACCTGGACCCCCACCACCACCACTGCCGCAAACGTATGGTCGCACAGCTGGCAAGCTACGTCAGCGATCGTCGACCTCCTCAGCAACCTCACCTTCGCCAGCCCCAGTCACGCCGTCGAAGGGCAGGCCTACAGCAAAAACAAACGAAATTAATTCTTTCTGCTCAGACTTCCACAGTCCGAGCAATTCTGATTGGATTTTGGCCAGCCCGAAGGAAAACGGTGCAGGAAAGGTAAATTAGTCCTGGATTCTTCCACTGTTCCTACCATTGACCCGACTTGCCATCACTCTAGCCTCCAAAATCCTCCGTAAGGTCAAAAACAACTGCTTTCTTGGGGAAAATGTGGGGTCAGGGCACATTCCGAGAGCGATCGGTAAGAGACTACATCACTTACCTTCAATTATACTTACATGATATGCTTGTTAGAAAACTGACGCTTCGTCCCCGTATGCAACCACTGCAACCTCAAATAATTCATCATCATATCCACCAGTACCTCCGATACCAACTCATATCTCACGCAACGGCACCTCGCCCATAGCGGATGTATTTACCAACCATGGAACTATTAAACCTCTGCCACAAATTTTTGGCGGGCAAGAGCGCCGAAGTGTGGACACGGATGACCAAACTCTTCTTGTAACTCAACGGACACATTCACGCCCTCAGGAAGCCTCTGTCGGCACTAAGTCACCTAACCTTGCCCCCAAAGCCCCAAGCCACACCAAAAAAAGAAGCATGAGCATCAGCGAAATCGAATTGAGGAAAGGCGCATTAGCATCTACTCCTGCATCCAAAGATCCCGGAACCGCTGATTCCCATGGTTGGGACGCTACGTTGAACGGGATTATCAGCGACTTCAAAGGTGAACTTTCTCAGCTGGATCCGGTGTCTGGATCGTCGTTAGTTCTCCAAGATCCTTCTACCCCTTCCCGGTCAGTCGCTGGTCAGCCTGCAATGGCTGATGGCCTCGTGTTATCTCCGCAAGCTGAAAAGGCTGAATCGTCTAGTGGAAAATCACCCCCCCTGTCGATTACTGCTACTCCGACAGTGACCTTGCAACTAGCCTCGGAAGTGGAGGAAGTGAACGCCATGTCCTCTCCCTCATGTCCTATCCACGAGTCAATCCCGGTGGCGGCTTCCATCGTTCCTCCCCGTATTTCTTCCTTAATAACGCCTGTCCAACCCCGCACCACGCCAAATTCTCCAAGGGGCTCCGCCTCCAAGCACGGGATTTCACCACTCCAGTCACGTAATGTGAACTCCTTTGGTGGTTTGGGCACCCACATCAATCCATCGTCCCGCGATTCTTCCCGGTTACGCATTCAGCATCGTTCAACCGCATCGAGCTCCGAACCGTCCCTCATTCATGATGTACCCGAATCACGTGTCGGTGAGCCAAATCCCCCAATGAGACGGTTTACTCGACAGCGTAATTTAATTAATTTCATCCGATACAGTTTCTCCGACGCTGGCGATGAGTTCGCAACAAGACCTCACAGTCAGTGAATTAAATTCGACTCGATATTTTCCAAATCAGTCACCTGCTGGTGACGAAAATCCCGACGTTGATGTACGAGGCAAGGAACTGGCCACCCGGTGCTGGACAGAAGATGAAGAGTTCCTAGCAAAAGAAAAGATAGCTGAATGGCTTGGTGGACAGTAAGCATATCACACTATAACTTGAAGTAAAATTTATTTTATCGCATAGCGGTCAAATCAACAAGATCGCTTTACACCAATATGTTGAATTCTTCGACTTCACCAGTCTGAGGCTCGATGTCGCCTTCAGGTCAGGAATTTCCATGGTAGATGGGCATTTGATCCTGACATGGCTATGTAGACGGTTGTGCGCCAAGCTCTATCTGAAAGCCGAAACTCAACAAGTGGATCGTATTCTGGAGGAATTTAGTAGGCGATACTGGGATTGCAATCGTAGCGGATTGTATGGCAGTGCTAGTGAGTTTTGTCCACCCATTTCGAATCAAATCATGTGCCGACTGCTGTAGGTGTTGTTCACGCGGTTTCTTATTCCTTGCTGCTGCTAAACACTGATCTGCATGTCGCCGATCTGACGACGCGCATGTCACGTAATCAGTTTGTTCGGAACACACTCGCTGCCATTCAGATGCAACTGCAACCCGCCCCTCTCTCAGAGGTCTCCGTCACTGATCTCACATATGATGACTGCAGCAGTGCTCGTGGATCTGATGGCACTGAGACTGCCATGGGTACCCCGGCGCGTTCTAAAAGGAGTGGCAGCGTCACAAGTTGGAATAGTATCTCCCGGGATGCCTTCACCTCGACGACCGCTGGCGTGTCGTCAATGTCACCTGCCTTGGGACGAACATCGAACGGCAGCACACCTTCCATACAAATCTCTTCCATCCAAGAACCGAAACATTTAAACAGCAGCGGAACCTCTACAGGTTACGGTCGTAATTGGGAAAATGACATGGAGGCCCTACTGAAGGTAAACTACATTAGCATGTAGTTATGTTTTTGTTTGAACGGTGAACAGGACATGTACAACGCCATCAAAAGCCAGCAGATTTTGCAGCCTCTCGGCAGCAGTGTTACAATGCGATCGTCTATGTCGTCATTGAGTCCCGGGCAGCCCACCATGATCAGACATCGCAGCCTACGCGGACCTCCTGATCGTTTGGCGACTCTGAAACGCGGAAGTATTAGAGGATTGCAATCCATACTCGGCGCTCCGACAGGCAGTAGTCCGTATAGCAGTAACAGCAGTATCGATGGGCGAGTGAGCCCCTCTCCTAGTTTTGCTACGTCAACTCATGAAGTGAGTCATCCGGAGGCGCGGTTTTCTGTCATCTACTGAGAACTTTTCTTAGGTTATGTACGGTTCCAGCTCATCCTTCCTCACGCCAACACTTGGGTTCGCTTCAAATCTCTCGCATACAATCATTCGGGAAGCCCAAGAGGACGATGATCACAGCCTCCGTAGTCAGGGTTCAACCTCGACGACAATTAGCATAACCGATGAGGAGTTAGCGCTTCTTGGTGCTCCCTGGGCAAAAGAGGGTATGTTGTGCCGCAAACAATACTGGGAATCTACGAGGAAGAGGGCCAAAGACAAAACATGGATGGATGTATTTGTCGTTATTCAGAAGGGGGAACTGAACATGTTTATCTTTGGCCAACACGGCCATGGCAATTCTAAAGTTGTTGGTGGCGGAAATTGGCTTGTAAGTTAGAAGATTTCCCAATGATATTTCTCTGAACTAATTGCCGACAGGAAAATGCCTATCCTGTGGGAACAATCCATCTCGCTCATTCTTTGGCACATGGATTACCTCCACCCGGTTATAATAGACAACGTCCATATTGTATGGTTCTAACACTTGCCAATGGTGGGGTATATTTTTTCCAAGCTGGCACCGAGGAGCTCGTCAACGAATGGGTCTCGACATGCAACTATTGGGCCGCACGCATGAGCAAGGAGCCCCTTGCAGGTGGTGTTTCCAACATGGAATATGGCTGGAATCGCGTAGAAGATCCGTTGTCTCACGGGCGCTCAACCTCGGACAATGAATCTATGAGGGATCAAGATTATTCCGACGCCATGAGTGTACGCAGCGGTCGCAGTACTCGAAGCAAGTTTGGCTGGAGGGACGTAGCAACAGTGCGAGCTGCGCACTCTCCATACATTGATCGAACGTTCATCAATGACTGGAAGCCCCCTCTCCCGCCAACTGTATCAAGTGTTCACGACGAAGAAGCCCAAATGGAGGCTCTGCAGAAGCACGTATCGTCCATGAAAAAAGAGCTGAAACGACATAACGAATTCCGGGAACCGATGTCAGCCTTGGTGTGTATTCCTATTTACTTCACGAGACCATCCATTCATAGATCTAAACAGTACCAACCCCGGTCCGCCAACGCGATTAAAGCCCAGAGTAATTGGGAGAAGAAGTCCCAGTATTTGCTTACCGAGATCGTGAAATACGACTCGTACATCGATTCGCTGCATGCCGCCATGTGTCTTCGGCTCAAAAAAAGGGGAGAGAAAGGTATGTACTTGCAACAGTATTAATATAAAATGTATCTTGACGAAGATAGCTTTGGAGAGGGCGTTGGAATCCGAAGGTGAACTCTCGAAGGCGAAATGGAAGAGTCACGTTGACGAGGAAACCATCCCAGAAAGTGAAGAACCAACCACTCCCAGCGTCGGCAAGCAATTTCAGCTGCAACAACACCGTAGGGAGACGGCGGATGGTGGATAGATATACCTTCGGGGCTATTGCATGATCCTGATTTTATATTGTGGATATTTATGACATTTGATCACCTTGATGTTTATTAATTATAATGATACCAATATATATATCGGCAAGATAGGTTCTCCGAGCCGAGCAATATAGTTCTCTGTCACTCATTTCCAAAGTCATCATTGCCGCAGTGAAACAACGGCCTACGCTGCACAAAACGAAGTCCCGGACCTACAATGACTTGAACAGCAGAATACTCTTTTTCAAAAATTTCTGGCAAACAAAAAGACATTCCAAGATATGTCATGGTAGGCTGCGTCGTCACAAGTCGGTTAAGATATTGTTCAGTGAAAATTTGAATGAGTATTTTGAGTCGTCTCCGCGGCCGCTTCATCTAGAGATCATAAGAATCGTGGTTAGCTACCGAAAGACCTAATTCCAAAGCAATATGGCAGAAACGAGTATCAACTCCATCCATAGACAACGGACTCGATGAGCCGATGGTGGTATTGACTCTCAGAGGTGAGGCCATCGCCCATGGGCGGCCTGGCGGAATCTTCACGGACGCGGAGAACGCAGCAAGCACCCATTTCGATGCCTAGAATGATCTGTCAGGTGTTGGTTTGTTGAACGATTTCATCAACATGTTCACCATGTTGGCGTTGTTGAGGTTGAGGAATACAGGACTGTGTCCAAAGGTAGAGCCTGAGGCGCAACGTCACTCTTGTTGTGTTATGTTGCAACTTGTACGATGCCCGCTACAGCCGCTTCAAGCTTGGATTAATCAATGTCCTCACTTGAGTGCCGAACCCCTGGCTATGAAAGAAGCACATCAAGATCAGGAGAACTGGTGAAAGCCATCGTGGATAATGCTCAGCGTTCAATGCAGGCGGCTTCTCAGATATCGTAAAGATAACGGATGCATAAAGACCGCGGAGAGTTTATTGTAAGAGGACCAGAGTTAACGTTTATTAACGTTCATTGACAAGTGCCGCCAAGAACGGAAGCAGGAGCAAGATTCTTATCCTAGTCCTCGGTGTCCAGCGATGAAAAAGGAAGAGCTCATGCCAGTGACTGGTTACGGAAGGACAAGGACAAGGAACCTCACTGCCAGGGCCGCAGTGGGACCGCGCCATAAACTTGCCAATAATTTGGCGTTGTCAGACATGCCATGATCTGGCACTGGCATGAGGTATAAATTGGTTCGTCGCCTTGCATGCAAACGCCTCTGCCATGGCTTCCACGCTCCTTACCCTATTGTTCGGGTTCCTGGCATTTGTCGTGGCGTTTAGCATAAAGGCGAACGCTGAGAAACACACTGTTAGTTTCAACAACAAGTGAGTACGAGTGGTTCCGAGTCCAGCTTATACCCATTCTCATTGCACCATGACGATTGCGCGGGTCACTCAAAGGTGTGGTTATGGAACAGTGCGTGGGTTCGCACTCTGATATTTACAACAATGCCAACAATAATCAACCAAACCACTGGCAGCCTTTCCTCATTAAAGGCTCGGATGTTCTTACCAGAGGCGCCGCTTACACGATCAACGGGAAGCTTTCTTCTGCAATCGCGTATGTGTTTTGCCCTGCTATTGGGGGGAATGCTTATTGAGAATATCACAACATAAAGTTATCTCCAAACAGGTCCGAACCGCTCCTTTGTTTTACACGGTTCCTCTCCAACATTGACTCGATTCTAAAGGAAACTGTCGATTTAACGGAGAAGGTTGTCTACTGGTTGAAATAACTTTGGGCAATCCGACGTGTCCTGGCTGTGGTTCCAGCACTGATATGTCTTTGATTCCTCCGTTAGTCCCCATCTTGAACGTTGATTAGACGTGTTTTCATATTTGAATTAGTCACGCATTCAATGCCCCCACTTCATTCAGGTAGTTTTCATCCAACTCTTCTCAATGCGCAACCTAAATGTTTTACTTCAACGTAACAGTTACTACGGAGGTTGCGACGGGAAAGGTGCTACCTGTAAGTTCGTCGTCGACCCTCTAGTCTGACCGTTGAAGAGCGAGTCCGCAGGCACCTCACCAACCTGCAAGACTGCGTTCTTTTCTCCCAACGACAATCAAGTGCAAGTTGCGTGTGAGTCCGATAATGTATGTGTTTCCTCTCACACGGGGCTCGAGCGTTAAACGCCTCCTCTCTCTCACAGGTCAATCTACTCATCACCTTTTGCCCCAACGGCGCCAACGACACCTCAGGTGCACCGCCACTTGAGCACACCAGCACGTCGCAGTCTTCCACATCGGTCATAGATACTCCTATGCCACCCCCTCCTCCTCCTGCCGGCTCATGCATTGCTGATTCTGCTCAAAGTGTTGCTGCTCGTCATGAAAGGTTCCGCAACCGCCGCAGACGGATTGCACATCCTTGATAGACATGCTACCTATTTTCTTCACAATTGATGATAGCGGATTCCATGCCAGGCTTATTCCATGACGTTCTTCTTTAGATATGTTGAAGGAGCATGGTTTCTCTTTCTTAGTCGTTACGTTTGTAGCTGCCACTGATGCTTGCATGTTATCAATGAACATGTACTTACGGACAGAGCGCTAGTATCCGGGAAGTGGGAATAAGCTGTGCCCACAGTTGTCTGAATTCAATTGAAGTAGGATACGGCGGTGTGCATCAAGTCAATTATGCACTTCCAAGATTCTGTCACAGTCGGATTCTTCACTCTCGTCTTCGCCATGCTCGTCACCACCTTCCCGTTTTACATTAGCTTCTGTAGCTACAACGTCCAAGTTGTCGACTGCAGCTCTCGTTTCGGTCTCCATGTGTTCATTTCCTATTGAACCAATGGGAAGTTTGTCTTGTTGAGAAAGCTCAGCTACAAGAGTATCAGTCAGGTTCCTTTTCTCCTTACTCAAAGTAGCGTCGTCATTGGATATCGGCACAGCAGTCGTAAAGGATTCGCTCAGAGAGCTGATGGTTGTGAGAGCCATTTCCAGTACAACTTCTGCCCGCTTTTTGAGGGATTCGTTTGCACTTGTAACGGTCTATAATGAAGACGTCATGTGGTCTTCGCAACGTTGACGACGCATCAAATAAATACCATGGACACAAGGTTGATTCGAGCGTCTGCTTCGTCGAGCCGGACCAAGAATGAGGGTTCGTTGCTATCTTCGCCTTGTTCGGGCTCTTCCAGCACTTCAGGCATGTGTAGTTCCACCTCGCCGAAGTGAGCCTCCAGAAACATAGCCAGCCTTCGTATTCTTGTCTCGTCGAAACTCTCGTCATGCGAATCAGCGTGGGGATGTGAGTGGGAATGCGAATGAGGCTTCGTTGTCACTGTTGAACAGCTGGAATTAGGTTTTTTGTTCTGTCTTTTTCATGAATTGACCCATTCTCATACATTTGACCGAAGCAGGGCTCTTATCAATCCCTGTGAGAAGAGCTAATGTTGAATCGGCAATCATATCGTTGCTACCGCTCGAGTCCCATTCCAGTGTAAGCTCATGTTCTTGCGTGTGTTTTACGTCGACAGCCCCCATAACCTAAATGGAGACAATCAATAACGTTCTTGAAGTCCGAGGTCAGACCGTACCCTCATAGTTGAAACGCCGTCCTTATCCACTCCGTCCTCTACACTTCCGAACATTCCTTCGAGATGCCACCGGACCAAGTCCCAACCGACGCCGAGAACAATTTTCTGCCGCTGTGTAACGGTACACGTAGACAGTCCGGCAAAATCCCTCAAGTCCCGTGGGTCTAGGAGGGTGTAGGAGTAGTCTTTAGCAACGAGCAAACCTGATATAAGGTCGTTGGCCTGCGGAGGCTTGTCTGCCAGCGTTCCGATAGCCTGAACGAAAAGGTGTTGGTTGGCACCTAATACAGGTGAAATAATATTCACCTTGGCTACACGCTCTCCTCGGAAAGAGAGGTATAAAGTTTCCAAATTCCGTGGGGTGTGGATTTTAACGTCTTCGTCTCTGTCTTTGTAGCGGGATGTCATTGCAGCTCGCAGTCTACCCATGGCTGTTTGTTCTCCATGGACAAGGACCTGCAATTTACGGTGAAAATCAAAGAAAAACGAAGAGATAACTGGACGTACCACATGTTGCGCTTTGACTTGCTCAATGAATTCCGAGTTTTGAGAATAGTCTACATGTGCACTGAAGGAGATGTAATCAACTGAAATTTTCCTTGGAATCGTTGCGCCTTTCAGGGAGATAAAGTCCTCCGGCTCGTTCATAATGTCCTGAAGATAGTGGGAAAACACATGAGTTCCATCGTATCAATATGACGGCGAGAAGCTTGCAACTAAAACACGGCCAATGAATGAATAATAGATGTCGATTGGTTCGTGTTATATACAAGTAACAAAGTTGTATATATTCATCTCGATAAATGAACCACTTGCCACTCACCCTGGCCAAGGTTCCTTCAATCGAGTAACCGGTTATGATAAGACCATTTCGGGAGTCAGGAGCCCAAAGCTCAAATAGCTCTCGACTTGGACCAGTTTGCATGAATCCTGGACTGGCAAGAACAACACAGGGAGGGCCTTCCGCAATCTTTTTCTCCCAGCCACGCGGTTGTGGGAGATTCGAGATGTGCCTGTATATGTAAACGTGGTTTCTGGAATCACGAGTGCAATATATTGTTACCTACTTGAAAACGAATGGGTTGTCTCGTTTCGCAAATCTCGACCGGATGTTAGAATTCATCGTATGAATGTATGTTTGGTAAATAGCCATGCATTTGCGTGCAAGACTGGAGGCGTAGTATATTGGAACATTATGAAGATCTGGGTGCTGTTTCCAATATTCGTCCAATATGAGCAGCAGCTCTTGAGCGCGACCAAGAGCAAACGCGGGCAGAAGTACGTGCCCTCCTCTTCGAATGACGGTGTGAACAAGATTTGTGAATCGTAATTCTTTTTCTTCTCTGTTATCGTGACTTTGGACTCCATAAGTACTTTCCACAATGAGAACATCGGGCCGGACAGGAGGGACTTCAGCTTTCACAAGATGACGATCCTCTTCACGTGAGTAGTCGCCTGTGTACAGAATCTTGAGACCAGCAATATCGATGAGAAACATGCACGCCCCCAAGACATGCCCAGCATGATAAGGGGTGAATGAGACACCGGGACATGGCGTTATGAGTTGATGTGCGGATACAGGGATGATGGACGACAACGACATCGTCATATCTAACGGCGAGAAAAGTGCATCAGAAGACGAAGAACTAACAAGGGTAACACGTCAGACAACAGCCGAAGCGGGTTGTATGCAAATTTGAACCTCATGCGGACATAGTCTTGCATCATGAACTTGTGAACGGCTTTCGTAGGATGTGTCATATACACTTTGCCTCTTCCGTCTCTAAAGTTCGTCTGAACAAGGACTTAATGGACCGCTCTCTAGCACGAATTATTTGAACTTCACCTTTTCCATAATGTACGTCAAGGCCGCAGCGTGATCGAGATGAAAGCTATAGCCCAGGCTATTTAACTGCTAGCACCAAATAATCTAACAATGCTTACTGTGTCACCAAGATCGCATCAACCGTACTCCAGTCAAGTTCGTCGACAAACGGAAGAGAAGCCATTCCGCTATATGCAGGATGAACACCAGTATCGCACACAATGGTCTTCCCCCTGTACTGCAAAACGCAGCAGGACCGTCCGACTTCTTGGCCAGCGCCTAGCATTGTCACACTCAACGTTGGTGCATCGGCCATGTTTCGAATCGCCCACCGCAAAGCCAGGAGCCAGGAAAGCCAAAACGTTGGATGATGTAAGCCCTTTCTTTTTGCATCGATGGCTCCAAAATACCAGATGGCTCCAAAATACCATACAAGTTCAAAGCCATGCAAAGGCAAGAGTCGGGCTGCAGCCAAGCTGGCAGGTCGAAAAAAGCAAAAAGGCGCTGTCAAATTTCATAATGCCGAAGTTCGAGCAGTCATCGACCGCCAACTCCCAACATTGTATTCAACGAGTAGTACTGGTGAGTTATTATATATTCTCTTATGACCTCAGGATTTTTCATTATTGCCGCCGTAGATGAAGCAGTAAATATGCTATGTGCTCCAGATCTCCAGATGTTCGAGGAATCTACGAATGGACTGACGAAAGGAATGCGCGCTTTATAGGCATGCCCAAGTATCTATTCTCATAATTCAGTCCTTGGCGAACGGTGGGAAGCATAGGATGTCAGACGTCACTACTCCGGCCAAATCTTGCCATGCATTTTATTTAGCTTCATCTAGCAGCTCTGAACACCTTCCTCACTAATGCAGACGATCAAGCGGTCTATCGAGTCAAAATATATCATGCATGACGGCAAGCGTCAGTGTTGAAGGTTCCGATGTTCGACATCGCGCAGATTTATTGGTGCTAGAATACAGGACCGAAGCGCGAAGAACCACATGAGGAGAGGGTATGATACACTCTGATCAATACCGACACCATTCGTAAATGAATTTGTACTTCGATTCAGGCTCTGCTGTGGCATCTCGTTCCGTAGCTTGATGGAATCATGTCTGTCACTCAGCCTCCGAGCAACGCGGAAAGCCCCGAAGTCTCTCGCGCATTCTTATCGTTAATGTTGTGATAAAGCATTCAGTGAACACTTGTTCCCTGTTCTTTCGATCAGCCTGACAGTCATGGTGGTGTGGTTGCTGTAACATTGGGTTTGAAAACCCTAATCTCTCAAATTTAATGTATTGAGCTCATTTCCCTATCAGGTATCCAAGTTCAAATACATCTTGAATGATATTCCGAGTATCAGGTACTACATGCTTGAACAGCAGGATAATCGAGAGGGTATCGCAAATCGTAAGCGAACTGGTCAAAACAACAGATCAACCTCATAAAACACCTTCAGTAAAGTAAATGAAGGGATGCTACAGCATCTAGCACTGTCAGTAATGAGACACGTCCGATAATCAAAGAATACACAAAAGGGGAAGGGAAAGTCGGGTAAGTTTGAGTGCGCGCTCAGTTCATATCCTCCCAAGTAGGTCGAGGTGACCCAATGGACAATTTACCCATCTGTTTCCGCTGGCGCAAGTTCCGCACCTCAGTATTGATAAGATCGCGGAGTCGCTCTAGATCAAGGCTCCTCTCTGCTCGGGAGCCCATAAGGATATTCCGCCATATGCCGGCAGCAGCAACGGAGTTGTCGATGCCCAACTGCATTGGCCGGTGAAGACGAACCATCTTCTGCATTAGGTGGTCGGGGCTCGGGTACATTGCATTGGGCCACGCAACACGGATGGCGAACCACCAACCAAGCGGCTGAATGATATATGAGTTCAGTGGGCAATTGGTACAAGGCATGACTCACCCGACCGTCTGGCAAAGTGCGTTCTGGAAATGAATCATAGGTAGTCAAGGCCCCGTCCGGTAGGGAGAATCTGAAAATAGATTAGACTAAGGCTAAAACTTGATCAAAATCAATACCTGTGGACAACCCAGTGGTGTTCATCCGACCGATGCTTGGCAAGGACGACCAAAAGTCGAGGCATGCCTTCAAGTCCAAAAGGGCTCCATAAATCTCGGAGCATTCCGCACGCATCCCCATGTCGCCCGTTAAATACGGCATTACTGATAGCATCAGCCATATTAGGTGGCACAAACAGACGATCCACCACTCCCTGAGGACTATCCGTCATTCGGGCCCGCACATAACGTTTGTATGTTTGCGTTGACCAGATACTCAACGCAACTTCATCAACTTGATGACCACGGGTCGTGCTGTTCAAGGCAGTGTCGAGCTCGCTCATAGGCCAAATAATAGCCCAGCTGAGAAGACGTTGATGAATACGTTGCCAAGGTGGAAGCGGCGGCGATTCGTTGCTGTAATCACCAGGATGCCACATATGTTGCTGAGGTGTAGCGACGATATCTCGGCCGCCTTCTTCAGGAAGGGGTGGGAGAGGAGGTGAATTGGGTCGATGGTCCGTATAACCACCACCGTTTGAATCCGGAATGGTGGGTAGACCTGATGCGCCAGGGTGACGAGCATGCTCTTCCTCGTCGTCATCAAAATCATCGTCTCTTGCAACTTCCCAAGTTCGATGGGAAAGCGCAGACTGGCTTCCATGTGGCTTCTGCCTCAGTTTGTAGAGCTCTTCTTCCAAGAACTGTTGACCCGGTGAGTCATCACGACCGTCAACATCAAAATCGCTCATTGGCCCGTGTGTTCGAGTCTCGCCATCTGTTTGAGGTCCCTGCTTTGAAAATTCGCGATTGCCACCTCCGTTAGTCTCTCCATCTTCGTCACCTGCATCCTCATTGATCTCCACCACGACCTCTGTCTCGGGTTGTTGGAACATGGACTCTGCGACTGTACCGGTTGGTTGCGTGTGAATGTTTACTGTCTGAGTCACGGGGGTTTGGCCGTACTGGTCGACTTCACTCGAGTGGAAGGTATGGACATTATTGTATCTGGAACCATCTGGGCCGAAGGACCGTGATTCTCTTAAATCGTCGATTTTTGGGACAAGGCCATCGATACGCTGCTGCATACGAGCCATGCCCTCGAGAATCTCCTTAACCCACTCAGGTGGATCCTGGGGAAATCCTATCAGCCCGAAACTTCGAACGTAAAAGACATAAATAGTTCGAACCTCGATCATCGAAGGTGTGTAGCTTGGTTGAAGATGAACACTAGGATCGTGGTCATGGAATGACTTTCTGTATTGTTTGATCGACTGAGATGTGCCTTAATTAGAGTGGAAAGCTTTGGTGATGTAATGGTACGTACGTCACGATCATGCTTCATGCCCAGTTTCTTCATTCTCTGGTGAATGGCCTTGCGCAGGGCCCTCTTGACCACCTCGTGAACCGATGGATCATTTTCCTGATGCAACAAAATACACAAATCCATATCGTGGAAACGCGAATTCACTACATCCGGTTCCAGAGTAGACCCAGCATAGTACGAAGTCCTGGGTGTCCTCGCCAAAGTATCACGGACAATACGTTCCTCCTCCTGATTCAACTGCGGAGAGTGAGGCCGCGAGGGTGTAGGCGTAATGTCCCCGTCAGGTTTGGTGGGCACCCGCGAGTGAGTGGTCGTTGGCTTGATCGTAGACAATGCAGTATTGGCTTTTGACTGAGAAGCGACGGTTGGTTGCTTTCCGTTCGCGTGAATCGATGGTTCTTCACCATTCCCGTTCACTTCCGGCAGTGCGACAGCCCGACCACGTATTACCGCATGAAGCAGGTCTTCGTGCGTTGGCGCGTGCCGGTAGGGCGAGAAATGTCGAGTCTGATGTGTATGATATCCTGATAACGCGGAACCCAGACCCCGTGACCGGGCTGAAAGGGGCATTAGCAGCCAAGTACAAAAAGAGAGAGCTTGTGAATTTACTTGTCGGACTGAGTGGAGCTTGTCGGGAACCATTGCGCAAGAGGTCAGCCCCACCGTCACGTTCCGAAGGGGTGTGCACAGATTTGACCGGGCTGAGCGGTGGGCTTCTCGGCATAGACTTGTGTGGTTTCATTTGTGAAGGAGAATCAGAAGGAGAAATCGAAGGCACTTTGGAAATAGCCTTGGACCGGGGGGAAGCAGGACAAGTTTCGCCTGTTAAAGTGGGGGGCAAGGGTGGATACGGAGTCCCGGGTGTTTTCCCTGTCGCTCTCGACTTTGCGGATAACGGAGACAATGGCCTATCGGCGTTTCCAACTTTACTCATACCCGCCCTGCTCGTAGCCTTCGGAGGCTTGAGACAAGAAGTTAAGAACAACATGAAGAGCAAATGACACTTGCACGCACAGTTGGACTGGCTCCCATACGTTCTTCGTTGTCCGAGCCGCGAGCTCTTGTCTTGGACGGACTTGAAGGGCTCTCAATAATGATCTTCGTAGATGTCATCTTTGGAGATACGATTGACTCAGGAAGAGGGGCGCGAGGGAGGAGCCCAACTCCGAGCCCGTTCAAACCAGTCTGAAGGGTGAATGGCAGCTGCGTTCACGTCAGCATATTGATGATGACAGAAAAGAGTATTAACGCACCGGTTGATGTGTTGGACCGTATTGTGTTGGACGATATGACTGCGTATCTTGATAAATATATGTGTTGCGAGTATAATGAATCACGGCTTGCCTGCCAGTCAGAAGGAAGGGGGCCCAAGTTACCAAAGGACGGCCCGGAATCAAAGGATTCGTAACGGGGGCCTGGCGGATCGTCAGGACCCGGTTCATGCTTGGGGAGAATTAGGTCGCGTTAACATGATGCTTGAGTGGGACATACCACAGGAAGTATCTCCCCAAGGTCAGACCGTTGACCATCTTGTACATTTGATTCTGCATCATCCACGTCCTCCTCCACATCTCCGCCATTCGCCATTTCGTTTCGGGATCTTACATCAGAATTCGCAAGATCCTCAAGTTGTCGAGCCGTTCTGCCTCCTTTTGGAGACGGTGAGAAGACTTTCGCGGATCCCAATGCCGCAAACGACGATGGCTCTAATCCTTTTCGATCTGACTTGGGAGTTGCAGGAGGATATGGGTCATCGCCAAGCACGGAACGGGGTGGTACAGCATCGGCTGAGTCTCTACTCATGCCCTCAAGATATTTCAAGACTGAGGGTGATATGAGCAGAATTGAGGCGGGAAGAAACGATCACAGCAGTCACCTTTCTCGCTTGAGCCTATGTCATTCAAACTGTCAGTTTGTGAGTTGCGAAACGAAGGGATTAAACAGACCTGGTGTGGTTGACCGCAGGAGAATCGGCTTCAAAACCTCGTTCGTTGGTGAGTTCATCTGGGTAGGAGAGTATAGTGGGAGTGTCAAGTGGATTAGACTCGGAGATTATTGAAGGGGCACACTGGAAAGAAAATATTTAAGAGTGAAGTATCACAAAATAATTTGCGTAAGCTGTCGGTAATTTGGCGAATTATGAAGGCGCAGAATGAGATAATAATAATGTGGTGGCTCCAAGTTTGGTGCCTCGAGGTTTCCGTGAGGCAACGAACTTGGGAAACCAACGATCAACAAACAGTGCCAAACAGGTTAGTAGTAGTACTGGTTAAGGTAAGCATTAAGATGTCAAAGCCAATATTCAATGGCTCCTTTGAACACAAAAATCAACCTAAAATGCCACAGGTAGCCAAATTATCTTGAAAAAAATCTGAGCAGACAGAAAGTTGCTCATATATTTAATACCAATTATAAAACAAATCTCTTGATATTTGAATGTTTGTGGCAACACTAAGTATGGTGGTTGCAGCTCGATGTTGCGGATACTGAACTGATACTGACTAAGCAATGTGCTGCTTTTGGCTTGTTTTCACTGTTTTGCTGCAATGCCCAACCAAATAAATATGTAGGACACTGTTGACATGTTACACTACAAATGCTGCAGCAATGTCAAGGCTTTCTATGTACAAATAGAGTCAATATTAATTAAATTTGTTGAAATCTGCACTTTATTTGGCACTAGAGCTTTGTGAATTGTTATTCTGCTTCTTCCTTATTCGTGTTGTAAAATGACTAGGTACACAATAAATTTTCAGTACTTTATTTACAGCCATTTGCAGCAAGCTTGACACTAACTCAAATTTTTTGAAGTTTAGAAAAATAAAAGTAATTCAGCTATATCTCATGAAGTACTGCATGGATTGAGATGGTTATAGAGGGAAATTTGTACTATTTCTAAAGGGCTATCTACTCCTGTAATTATATTGGGACAATGTTTAGTGTATGGTGAGTTGTGGATGAAATAGAAGGTAAACCAGTATTTTTTGACATCCAAAATGATATTGTCAAATTATGGCATCAAATGAGCTGCTATTAACATGATTGTAGGAAGGAAATCATTCAGTTTTTTAAGGGCTAGAAGTATGTATACCATGATTTGCTTTATTTTTGTCCTTTGAGCCAAATATTACATCTATACTATGTTTGTCTGCATGAGGCTTAAAACCCTACAAGAATCATGATGATAGGCTCAAATGACAAAGATGAAGAAAAATACGGTATATGAGCTTCTAGCCCTTACAAAACTGAACAATTTTCTCCCTACAATCTTGTTCATAGCAGCTCATTTGATGCCATAATTTTACAATATCATTTTGGATGTCAAAAAATACTGGTTTACCTTCTATTTCATCCACAACTCACCATACACTAAACATTGTCCCAATATAATTACAGGAGTAGATAGCCCTTTAGAAATAGTACAAATTTCCCTCTATAACCATCTCAATCCATGCAGTACTTCATGAGATATAGCTGAATTACTTTTATTTTTCTAAACTTCAAAAAATTTGAGTTAGTGTCAAGCTTGCTGCAAATGGCTGTAATGGAAGAAAAATGATGTTTCTGGTCATTTGGAAAAAAATGCCACACCAAAATATGCTTTCTTAACTTACCTGTCTCCAAATTAACCATTCATCACTCTTCTTTACCTTCCATTATAGCTGTATTCTAACTTCTGTATCCTGCCTTGCTGGCACCATGAATGATTTAAAGCAGAATACCAAGCATTTCAAGTGTTTTGTATTTGATTTTTCTTGAGCAGAGATGTAGTCTAATCTCTTTGAAGTATAGATGTGAATTGTACTGGAGAAAACATCAAATATTTTAAAAATATGAAATGTAAAGCTGCCCTTATGTTAAAGTCAACATACTGCAGCTTGCTCAGTAACTTGTACAATGTGGGATGTTGACTATATTTTCACAATAATGGCATATGAAATTCTCATAAAATGCTCAAAAAATGCCTCATGTTTTCTATTAACCTCACACTACTACCTTTACTCTAAAGGGATTTTATTTAGAACAAATTAGGTGTCAAAAATTCTTTGTCAAACCAAACAGCATAAGGTTTTCATGTTACGGATCGCTTCTGCAGCGGGCTCCGGCAACAATCAACTTAACTAGGGATCGGATTCCAGAGGAGAGGACAGCAGTTTTCATTGTTGCTTACAACTAAGACAACACTGCTAAGAGGGGGGGGGGTCATGGTCTAATGTCATTGCGAGCTGTGGGGGTTACCCAAGACAAGGGGGTCTGCTCCAAGAACCAGACTAAACGTTGGAGTGGGTCCGGGGGACCTCACGGAATCAGGGACGGAATCACTCGGAAAGGTGTGAGATGGATGGGATAATGGAGTCGTGAACTGAACTACTACATCAGGAACTGCCTACTGACTAATGGTATGGTCACGTGACATCACAGGCACAACTACTACAATTTAAGGAAAAGAAAGAAGAAAAAGTCCAAACCAACAACAAGAACAGTATATATAGTGACTGGTCTTGAGGGGAGGTAAATAGAAATACAACCATGAAGCTACAGCAAGTCCTAGGGATGACCACGGGTTTGGGTCAACCCGCGGTATTACCAAAATGGGTTGCACGGGTACGGGTAGGGTGTTTGGTTTCGTCACCTGTGACCATACCGTGACCCATACCCGTGGTTTGGCGGTGTGTCACGGGTTCATCACACAACCACCACAACCACCTCGACAGCTACGACCAAGGGCGAGCAAGCACGCGGCAACCAGACGACCGACTGGAACAGTCAAAGGAAGGAGCAGGGAAGCGGCCGGGGGGTGGTGCTCCCACTTCCTGGCCTAGGTAAGTCTCAATTTCTGATCAAGTAATGAACTGTAGCTAACTACGCTATGACAACAACAACAACAGCATGGGGCAACAGCACGCAACGACAACGACGCGTCGCCCTCTCGTCCACCTCACGGACACGCAACAACAACAACGCGTCGCCCTCTCGTCCACCTTGCGGACACGCAACAACAACAACGCATGCCCCTCTCGTCCACCTCGCGGACAAGCAACAACAACAACGCACCCCCTCTCGTCCACCTTGTGGACACACAACAACAACAACAACAACGTGTCCCCCGGCCCGGGCCTTTGTCCACCTCGCGGACATGCAACAATGACGCGTCCCCCTTCGTCCACCTTGCGGACACGCAACAGCGACAACGGCGACGTGTCCCCCTCTCGTCCCCCTCTTGTCCACCTCGCAGACGTGCTACAACGCATCCAACGGCACATGCCCCTCGTTCCCCATGTTGATCACCTCGCGGACAAGCACGTCGCGTCAATTGACACCGGCGCTGCATCTGCGAGGTTGCAGAGCGGAACGGGGGCTGTGGTGGACGGCGGGATGCGACGGTACACCACAGGTAAGGTGTACCGTCGTGACCCGTGGATGTTCAGGTGCGGTGTGGGTCAAAACCGCCCCGGGTAAGGTGTTCACGGGTACGGGTGCGGTGTCAGCTGAGCTGAGCCATTCAAGACCCATGGTCATCCCTAGCAAGTCCAACTACACCATGTGTTCACCATGAGACAGACATGAGGCATCCTCATGTCGATGTTCTCGCGATCCAACTGGATGCCTGGGTGTCATTGAGGATAGAAGAGGTCCGGATGACTCGGATGATTTGTCATCAGATCATGTGACATGCAGAATTGCCAATTCAGGGTCTATACTTGCTGTAACAGGCAAGTGCGCAGTCTGGCAAGTGCAATGCACAGTCGGGTCGAAGAGGGGTATCATCCAGTGTGTGATTGGTGAAGGGAGTGTCTTGAGGTAGTGTGGATACAGTGGCAAGGTTGGTATGAAAGAAAATGAAGGAATGTATGGAGGAAAAACCAACTAGGACAGTGGGCTAGTTGAGGTCAGACATGCAAACAGCACAAGCTGTACTGGATGATGATGTCTGTGTCAATGACGTATCGAGGGGCGATGTCTTGTCCTGTGTGTGGAACAATGCAGTCCACCTGATGTCGGTATTCGTCCAAGAAAGGGTATTGTTGTAAACAAGTGTGGGAGGTATCAAGGTTATAGATGGAAAAGGATAAATGAATGTGGGTCCAGGTTTTGAGTCATGGCATGAGTGACAAGCTGTGGGAATAAGACGTCGGATGCTGCTATGAAGCGATGTCATGTGAACAATATACGATAGGGGTTGGTTCACTGTATTGGGAAGTCGTATGGTCTGTGGTCGAAGTCTGAAGGTATGTGCTTCGGTGATGATCAGATTGGAAGGAACAGTGAAATGTCATGTGATCGAGGATTGTTCAGAGTGCACAAGCAGGTGAGGAATGTCGTCGGATCGTCAGGGAGGATAATGGTAGGCACGGAATACGAAAGTGGAAACCAAATATCCAGGTATGGCAATTGTCAATTACATGTGAGATATTGTCGAGGTGGAAGTCAGAAGTATCGGTGGCGGAAGGGTTTCGGTACTGATGCCAAAGATAGATCATAACAAGGTAAAAACCGATAAGGAAAGTGATGGCAATGCTGCCAATGATGATTACGGTAATTAGCTGTGTTGGGAGTACAGCCATTGTGTATCAGTTTGTCAGGGGACGAAGTAAACAATATGTCAGGGCAAGGGAAAAGACAATGGCGATGATGTCCATCGGCAAGGAGACTATTCAGGTACAGCAAGGTCACGTGGGGTATGTCCATGGTCAGTCTGGATTGTTCTAGAAGAAGGGAAGAAAAGGGAACAAGAACAAGAATAAACAATGATGTCCAAAAGAAGACAAAAGGCAAAAGAGAACAAAAGAGGAAGGTGTGGCAAAGCGGAATTGTCATGGTAGGTACCGGAGTTGGAATCGGTGTTGCGGAGTTGTAAAATGTAACATTTCAGCAATTTGTGGATTTGGTAAACTTGTCTTCATATACTACTCAATACATTTCCAGGACTTTCCACATATCTCTCCACATGATGTACAACAAGTCCTCCTGCAAAGGTGAAGCATTTTGCGTTCAACTGGACTCAGTATTAATTTACTGACAACATTTTATGAATATTCAACCATGATTCTAATTTAGCTTGAAATCCTTAGCATTTGCAGGCAAAGTTGTAGCAGGATATGTGGAGAACCTCTTACAATTTTATAGGAATTTATTTAGTTGTATGCCATGGACAGGATGCAAAAGTCTGAACCCAGGTAAAAGCAATTATTTTTTAATTTTTTTTATTGCTGTTTTCAAAATGCATGACTTTTTTTTGAAAAAATAAATCTTTCAAAGAACAAAGGACCATGATCGTGGGAAAGTTTCTATATATGGTAGCACTGTGAACTGGACAGTGAATGCGAATCCTTTCCCATCGTTGTGGTTACTGTAACCCCCTGTGTACAATGTCAATAGCCTTGAATAAAAGAATTGCTGAACACATACAGCCCTCGTTGATCTCCTCTTCGTCGTCCGGCATTGAGACTCAAGTTGAGTAAACGCTTACCAGTGCTACCATATATAGAAACTTTCCCACGATTATGGTCCTTTGTTCTTTGAAAGATTTATTTTTTCAAAAAATGTCATGCATTTTGAAAACAGCAATTAATTTAATTTAATTTTTTTCTGCAACACATACCTGGTTGCTCTCAAAAAAAAGTTACAAAAAAAAAAGTTGATTTTCATCCATTTCCGAATCGGATGTAAAATATTTAGTTTTCGAAAAGTCATAACTTTTGAGCAATAATCAACGCCAGGCAATGATATTATTGATCTCCTTCAGCCATTAGCCACTGCGCGAAATCGTCGAGACGCTTCTTTTCTGCTTCGTCTCCATTTCCATTGATTTCGTCGCCAGTGCCACTGCGCCGGAACCGTTGCTTGCCGGAATACAATGCAGCCTCAACCTGACGGCCAGAAAAAAATCTTCCGTTCATTTTCTGACACCGAACCCGATTAATGATGGGACCTCCGAGTCAAAGAACAGGCACTTGCAAGAATGCATGCCCGGGCACTGATAGGGTCCCGGAATTTGACTGTCATGACGCCATCCGGTTCCTTCTGTTATTTAGGCTATTAGACGAGGGCAAACTAGTAGACATGTTGACGTACATCGTACAATATTACGTTGGTAACATCTCCTAAAGTTGCACATTCTTCCCGTACATCGTCTTTCAGGTCAAGCAGTAGGGAAGAATCCTCCTCGAGTTCTTTGAAAGTAAACATATGCTTCAATACGACCACCCGACTGTGCTGGTTCGTCTCTCTGGCCGAATCTTCTGGTGTCATCGTTGGCCCAAAGCCATCTTCGTCGTCCCATTCCAGCAATTTTCTGTGACGGTTTCAATGTCTCTGTCTGAAACAACAAACGTGTAACGACGCACTTTTGCATTTTCCCAATTCGTTTCGATGCCTTCTTTTTGTCCACGGTTTTCCTTGGCTTCATCTCGCCGTGCTCGCCTGTATTTTTATGGCCAAATTCAGCCTTTTGCACCCTCATGGTCGTCGACGGGTCGCCGAGCCGAAACTCTGCGTCATCCAAGAGATTCAAAGCCAGTACTACCGAGTCCTCTTTGAAATAGACAACCAGAGCTTCTCCACTGAACGACCCGTCGTCTCTGGCGTACATCTTCACCTTCGGCTCTCCGTTGTCGTCCTCTTCGACAACCCCGCATTTCGCAAACCGCTCTACAAGCTCGTCGACTTCTGTATCCAATGGGAGACCCGTCACAAACACGGCGGTATTCTTGGACTTGGGCGCTGGTGGTGGTTTCTCCTTGTGAGATTTCTTGTCATTACGCCCGCGTTTGATGGAGGTACCGGCCTCGGAATTCAAGGTGGCTGAAGTGTAATCTTCTGGTTCTTTCCGCTTTTTGTTCGCGCGGGCGAGCACTGGGGCGGCTGGCGTCTACGACAAAGTCGGTCTAGATAAACCGAAACCCAAGAGCAAAGGACGAAATGGCTCACCTTCTCATCGACTCCTGAGACAGAGTATGCGGCCTGCTGGCTCTTCATGAGATCTTCATCCACCTCGACGGAAGATCAGATGATACGGTGATATGGTGATAATACAAATTCAAGCACTCACCACCAGGACCCATAACCCCTTAGCGGCATCATACTCCAGTTCATTTCCATCTTCATTTTCAAACCTCCAGGTATTTGTTACCTTGGAAAAATGTATCCGATCGTCGTCTGAAAATGCCGCTGCTTGAGCTTGTGCTGAGGAACCTGCTGTGGTAACTGGTGGAGCAGAGGACATTGGTTTGGCGTTGTTTGTCTTTGTTGAAAACTAATGCCTTTATACACGAATGAAAATAAAATATTCGGTAACATTCACCAACCACTTTCCAGACAACTACTTGTACAGTTGCATGGGAAAATAAGAGTCGGGATCATGGGGTGCATCCGGAGCCAACTCTGGGATCCATCGCTGGAAAGCAGTGGGTATTTTTGGGGGAAGCACAGACTCGCTGTAAACTTTCCGTGTCGAGGTGATAGTTGCAATAGCAGCGGAGAGTTCGAACTGTTCCCGAGGAACAGGCAGTGATGCATTGTCTTGCGCTGGAGCGGAAATGCTGGAAGAATAGCATGAGTTTGGAGAAGAGGCAAAGACGGGTATGAACACACGATTGGGTCTCGGGACGTTGGATAAGTAGAGAGGACAACTCGGACTGAGTAATGACAGAAAGTCGAGGATAGGCTCGCCGGACATCGCGTTTCCAGTAGGGGTTTTGGGCGGGGTCAGAGGCTATGTGCTTGTGAATGTCCTACTAGATGCTCCAACCTCAATCACATACCTTTTGTAGCGGGTGTGAAATATTTCTCCGGTCTGGAAGCGGGTTGCGGGTACCTGTTGAGCCCAGCGATGGGCAGTCCGCTGGATATCTCGGGATTCACAACAGTAACATCGCCTAGTGAGCAACGAAAGTGAATTCCATATGCTGCAACAGAACGGCATATATCGCACGGAATTTCTTCCAGAATCCCTTGGGACTTAGATGGTATAATGTTGAGTCCGCCACTTTCTTTGTCGACATCGGCGCAGTGGATAGAACAAATTACGTAAGTGAACGCACTTTCTCTGCTTACGTGAACACTTGAACACCTCATCCACTGCTAGAGCCCTTTCGGCACAGTGCAGCTCTGTTACCTTTGGCACATATGTTTCCACAAGGCGGCAAGGTTATCCACCTAAGGCCAGCGGGACCCCACAACCTAAAAAATTCACCACACTATCGGTTGGTGACCGGTGACCTGTCTACGCCAACGATGTTCTCACAAATTGTTATTAATAATTCAGATATGGGACCTCGTTGGTCAAATATATCCCGCTAGCACCCTTGCAAAATCAAACGGCCGGCCAACTCCTTATGCCCAAACCCGCAAGGCTGAATTCGAGCCTTCTGGTTCCAACTGGAGCTGACGATTGCTTCATTAATAATACGCCATCCCCAAATCGAATTGCGCGATCACGATGATGGCGCAATAACGGCGCTGAGTAGCCAAATGTTCTACGCACAACGGGACTTCGGTATTATGCTTCGGGTATAAGGGTGGGTACTGGTGAGTCGTTCCTTCCTCTCACACATTCGCCTCAAACAAGTCCCAGTCTTCTTACCATGGGATTCCAATATTCACATCCCCCCCATCCTTCCGAAGCCTTGTTGAAAGGACTCAATCCTTCTGAATTTTCCTTGTCACACAAGTTTTCACAATCACTGCCAAACTCGCCGCGAGATCCTCACCAAATCCCAAACTTTGACTCACAGAGCCTCGCAGAGCCTGACGCCCCCATTCTCTACCTTCCCCCTCTTTTGTCCTCTCTTCCCTCTTCTATTCCTCCTCAATCGATATCCGATCAACACCCACTAATCACGGAAACACGTCTTCCCCACATTGACCCGGCTTCCTTGTCTCTTCATAGGGCCCTCCATCATTTTAGACCACTGGATGAAACCTATGCCACCGTGCCGTACGCCCAAGCATTCAATTGGACCGACCTCAAACTTCCCGTGAACGAGGAGAGGGAGTGGTATTGCGTGGTCTTTCGCAGCCAGCGCAAACGTGGGAGTGACAGCGGACGTTCGTCATTGCATCGTGTTTCAGACAACTGATCAACCATCTTACTGCTCGTCTTCACAGCGCTATACGCGGCGGACAAATTAGCTCACGAAGAGGCTGTACGGAACGGCGGAGTAAGCTTTTTTGTTTGGTTTCTGCCAACGCCATAAAACATCTACAGGCCTAACACCTCGTTCCGCAGTTGATCATGTATTGGTACGGAATCCCGAATCCAGACACGGGTATGAATCTCGCAACGTGCATCTGGCAGTCACGAAAGCATGCCATCGCTGCGAATTCACAGCCCTATCATATCGAAGCCATGAAACTAGTAGCAAAGTCATACGAGGTTTACGAACTTGTGCGTTACATTCTCCGTAAAACGGCTGGGCAACAGGGCGTTACAATTGAGCCATGGTCGGGAGAAGATGTTGGTTGGTGACAAATGAATTTATGGTCGAAACACCTTGACATCTTCACGACACATCTGACACAATAGTTGAAAACATTTTGTAATTAGAGTTATTACAATGTTCGTGTTCCATCATTCAGATTGTACAAGTCAGTATCTGGTCGTTATACTGCCAAATATCAATCACTCCAGGATTTGATGCTATCATTAGAAATTTGCGAGCTTGCAGGATCGTTTGCACGATGGGTCACCTGTGCCTTGCCGTCACGTCAAAAATACGTTCTCCCGACAGGAGCAGTTGGAAAATTCACGGATGCATTGACATATGGATCAGCTTCAGCACCTGGCGGAGACTTCAGAAGAAGTTAAAACTCAGAGCATAATGAAGTCAAGAAGAATACGAATAGCATACGATTTCCGCTGTTTTATCAGCCTGGATATCCTCTCCACCATCCCGCGACACGACATTAGACGCATCACGAAGCGGAGAGATGAAGATTCCGGGAGCTGGGGCGAATACAGGTAACGCATGCGGCTTTGGTTGAGGGATTCCTACGTTTGCGCCGGAGGAGTGTGACAATTGTGGGGAAAACCTTGCAGGACCATCACATTGCGGCGAGGAAGAACCCGTTGGTTCCGCATGCGAGAAGTGGCAGTGGTCCAATGTTGCAGGGGGTATATGCTCCAAATTTCGATTCCGAGGAAAACTGCTCATGGATGATTCTCCCACTTCGGTATTCATATTTGGCCCAATATCATCGAACGGAGTACCAGTAACGTCGTAGCTGCTGTGCACTTGATAATCTAGGAAGGTGCCGACATGTCCTAAGCCATGACGTTGAGCAATACTGGGAATGTAGGAAGGCAAAGGCGTCCCCTTTCTGTTGAAGGGTTCCCAGCGGAAGTCGAGAGTGTCGCAGTGCACTTCATAGCCAGGCTGTAAAGGCTCAGAATCCGACGGGTCTTCAGTGGGCGAGTCAAAGTATATCGGTCTATATGCAGGTCCGGGCGTCGAAAAGGGTGTTTGATTCGAATGAGAAAACCAATACGGGTGCGGATCAGGAACGTCGGCATCAGCGGTAAGGTCTTCGTAGAATAGGTCGTCATCCAGTGATTCGCTATATAGAAATTCAGGAGAAGAATGGGAGCCAGAACGGCCAACCGCAAGCGGAGTAACGGGTGACAAACGAAGCAAGGGGGAGCCCGGTCTTAGAAACAGATTAGAGGGTGGAGGGGAAACTGGTCTGGCAACAGTTGGATCCAAAGCAAATCGATCGTTGGCATTTACAGGCAGTTTCGAAGCAGTATAAAGATGGCAGGGTCCAGGAGTCGAGAAAGGCAAAACATCCGGAGACACTAAAGCACCGTCCAAGCAGAGAGAAGATTCTAGAACAAATCTAGCATTGTCAAAGGAGTGAGTTTGTGCCAACTTCACGTTATTCGTAGAGCATATAGGAGGGGAGGATGTCCCGTAAGGCATTAAGCTGGGGCCTAATGGAAGAAGTTCTGGCCCTTTCGGTTGCTGATCAGCTAGCAAGTCTTCCTGGGAAGGACAAAAAGCGAATAATGAGTCCTCGGCTCGTATGGTCGGAGTTAATTGAGGCGTATTTTTTTCACCGGCGGGGTCAGCAGTAATAAGAGTTGTATCACAGATGTGAGGCTTTTTACGAGGAGAAGGAAGAAGCAACCGTAAAGGGTGATGGACATCGAGAGTCAATAGTGTGCTGGATAACCATGCCGGAAGCTGGTTTGACCCAGATTTCATAGGATATATCTGGCATGGGTAGACATCATTAGAACACAGGTGGCGATAACTGTGCGTTGCATCATACGCTGAAGGACGCATCAAATGCGGAGGCACGGCTTTCTACAGTTGACTGCGCCTCCTTACTCTGCTCCCAGAGAGTCGACTTCGAAGAGGCCAAAGCATGATTCATCTTGATAACGGAAAATTTAGGGCCAAGTCTTCCGTCTGACAACCTGCTATATGCGTCAAGTGGAGTTTTCGGAAGGTCGTGGCTGCTGACGGAAGATGAGCCGGAAGAACGAGTCCGGCGGCGGGGAGACGTTCGGGAATAGACGTTGATGTCTTGGAGCATGCGGTCGAATCGTGCATTTAGACCACTGGTCTTCCGTCGTTTCAAAGCTCGAAGGCCATCTACCAGAACTGAGGAAGTGCCAGTGGGTAGCCTACCGCGGACGTACCCTGCTCATTCAAGGAGGATGGATAGCTCGAGCTGCAGATATAGCAATGAGATCTGAGAGAACCTGCCGGCGACGACCCAGATAGAAAATAAATCTCACCGAACATTGGTCATAGCTCCAATAGAGGACACGTTAGAATCGGATTCAGAATCCAGTTGAGAACGCAGCCTTGCCGCCCTGAGCATGATGAGTTGTGAATCACACAGTGTATACGTACATGACCGACTCCTAGTATTACGTGCATGAAGAGTTACTATCCGTGCAATTGTTCGATGCAATTGGTTTTCACCTTCGTGGTCCAGTCACTAGTCACTGGTCACCAGTGAAATTTTTACTGCATAAATTTTACTATAGCTCGCGGAAATCAAGTAGCCTAGAGTTTGTAACTGGGAGGATCATCTGTTTCAGAGAGTCCTCGATCATCACCCGGTATGACACTACTTCTCGAGCCGTCACCGTTAACAACAGTCAAGCCCTCTCTATTCAACATTCTCTGTATGACGATTGCGACAACTGGGGCGGGTACATTGTGCGTGATTAAGCCATGGATTGATTCGACCTGCTGCTCCGTGAGGCCTTCGCTTAGCCCGGCCGAAGTGGTGGTGTGGGCAAGTGGAATTGTTTCTGCGGATTGCAGTGACCCAATCGTGGGATACTTGTTCATTGAAATGTCTTGAGGTTCCCGTACGGCCTGCGCTGACGAGGGGATATGAGTGGGCATGGCCGTTCGGCAAGGTATGGCGGTCATTGTCGTGGGTGATCGCGAGGCGGTGGTGGTCTGGTGGTGTGCATCAATTCCTGCCGGCAGGAGACTTGTCGACGACAAGGCATGCGAAGGGATGGGTTGGGAAATAAAGGGATCTATATCCAACACCTGAGTAGTGTCGAAGATGTTTTCGCGCTCGACCGAGGACATGCGCATCGAACGTTTCCTTTTGCGAAGGCACAGCAAAGCAAAAATAATGGAAATAACGACCACAACGCTTACGAGCGCACCTCCGATGGCAGCGGGTTGTATGCTGTGTGCAACTCCAGGATAGCCCTCACCATGAAGAGAAGAAATAAAACGTACTGCGACTCCCGATTTGAAGTTGTGCTGCGTCCTGTAGGCACAGAAGACGACGTAGCTGATGTAAACGAGGAAGTCGCTGGGAATATTGTCGCCGGGGGAGTCACCGGGGATATTGTCGCCGGGGAAGTCACTGGGGATGTTGTCGCCAGGGACGTCACCGGGGATATTGTCACCGAGGATTGTGTTACTGAGGATGATGTCACCGAGAATCGTGTCACCGAGAATCGTGTCACTGGTATCCTCGGGGATAATGTCGGCTGATCAGGGGGTGATGTCACGGGGAGTGTGTCGTTGACAAGAGCATGGTCGAAGTAAAAATCGCTGTAATTCGGGCCTGCGGCAGAGTTGGTAAATAGAGCAACATCCAGCACGTGACTATTGGCTGTTAAAGATTGGAGGTTACACATTGTCTCGTAGCATTGGGGATAATTGCATCCAGTTTGAACAAATGTTGACAACACGACCCCGTCAACGGCGCAACTGGCGTTTAGTTGTTGCATTCGCATAATATAGACACTTATTCCAGATCCTAGTGGAGTACTATGATCAGGCTACCGCCAGATCAAGCCTATGGATACTCACCTGTGAAAGGAATCGTGACATGGCAGTTATCTTCCGTGTAGCAAGTGCTGTCTGCATCAGCATAATGAGGAACACTACCAGAAATCCGCGAAGTGTATGCTTACGTGACCTGAATTCAACGGTCAATATCAGTGACGTTCCAGTCCGGGGGGCAATATACAGCAACTCACACAGTACCGTCGGATAAATATACACTGGAATAGTTGGTGAAGTGCGACCAAGAGTTACCAGAATATTGAATAGTGGAGTTAGCATCATCGATGATGAATGCGACAGAAAGGACAGTGAAAGCAAGGGCGAAAACGATTGTCCTTGCTATAGATAATGGCCAATACATGGTTTAGGTGGGCGCACTGCGTAGGCCAGATTGACTAACTTAAGCCTCGAGCTGGAAGTAACAAAATTATACCATCCCTTGACATCAAGGGTGAGATTCAGGTTGCTGGCAACCCAAATTTGGCGGAGGGGGCGGCATTCCGCCAGGGTGCGCTGTCCTTGTGATACGATGGGGAATGGAGGTACTGGTATTTGCCACTACTTCCCCGTGCTGGCCACTGCTCGAAACCGTTAGCCGATTGAGCCGAGCCGACGATTAGCCGAGCCGAGCCGTTGCTACGGCTAACGGTTAAACCTCGGCTTACACCGAACGCTTGCTCAGTCATCCCGATTCAGCCATGGAGGATTGGACCAGGTTCCGCCATGCCTCAACAAAAAAAGGGCAGCCTCTGTCCGACATCGGGCATCAGCCACACAGATTTTGCATCAACCCAACACAGATTTTGCATGGGCAGACGGTGCACCAGGTGGAAATAAATAGATAAATAAATATTCTTGTCAATATTTCATGGTAGCAAAATCACAAAATATATCACAATTCTGCTCATGAGCAGACCGGCACTACACCACACCACATTGTAACTACTAGCATTCTAAGATAGAAAAAAGCATCTCCTTCATCAGGAAAAACACTTCTGGTCCCATGGGGTCCTGGGAAATCTCAAATTTCCCAGGGTCACCAGGGAGTGTCACAGAGCTTCTCAGAGCATCTTAGAAGTTCAGAATCATGCTTGACCTAGAAATACTAAATAAACATATGCCAGGTGCTTGGAGGCATACTGATTAGGATTGTTTAATGTCTTATGGAGTATATTATGCCACACAATGTATTTATCTACCTTAGCTGTTTGCAATGCCAGTGGCCCCACTGTTGTCTCACCGCCTGCTGGAAATTACAACATTCTAATACTATTGCTACCATATAGTCTTGTATGCATACATGTTATGCCAGTTATTATTGTTGTTGTCATGTGACTTGGCGGTTGCCGCTTTTGAACATGTTATTGAGAGGGTACTTCAAAGAGCTGTAGCTCACTCAATTGTGAATGGTTTGCTCTGAAAATTTAAATGTGAGGTATTTAGTAGTATAGCTAGGTGCAGCTGACAGGTGGAGTCATAATTTAAAGTATATAAAAAATCAAAACTTCTAGAGTTAGCAGTGAATAAAGTTGACTTTTTATATACATTAAATTATGACTCCACCTGTCAGCTGCACCTAGCTATACTACTAAATACTTCACGTTTAAATTTTCTGAGCAAACCATTCACAATTGAGTGAGCTACAGCCCTTTGAAGTACCCTCTCAATAATATATTCAAAAGTGGCAACCGCCAAGTCACGTGACAACAACAATAACAAAGAATGTTGAACATTTATCTAGAACATCATGAGTGGTCCATGTTCTTTCTACGCACCGTCCAAAAGTAGGCATTAACATGCAACTTTGACGTATGCTGGTCAATGGAATGATAGAACCAGCAGGACTTCCATCAGTACGGTAAGACCTCTTGATAGAGTACATGTTGTGGTTTTGTTCTGCAGCAGGCTTTGTCCTCGTGTACCATTCAATATACGCCAAAGGTATCCGGGGCCAAAATGATGGTGATGTTCCAAGGACATAATCTAATGATGAGGGAAGTGTGAAAATGACTCGGAGACGCCCTATCCTTGTTCTAGTGTTGCTGAAGTTCGGTTCGGTCCGGTTTTTCGACTTTTTTGGAAAACCGGAACCGAAACCGTTGGTTCGGTTCAGCCAAATGCCAAACCGGAACCGGAACCGCGTCGAACGGTTTCAACGTGTTCGGTCTGCGTTCGAACGCGGTTCGAACCGCGAACCAACCTCCAAATCTCCTCGTGAAGACCAGGCGCACATCAATTGATGTGGCGCTGGGTTTCACGAGGGAAGCAGGAGGTGGGATGGGAGGTGGGGTGGTTGTAGCTTCAGGCTGGGGCATCTTCGGGCCCGGTACGGTGCATTGGTGGGCAGATGGAGGCGGGATGGTCGAAGGCGTGGACCGTGCCTGTCTGCGGTGGTGGGGAAAATTCGACAGCAAACGAAAAAAGACTTACCTGGTGACCGGGGTGGGTGCACCACTCTCCTGGCCAGTTCTCTTGCTTTCCGCGGCCAGTTCTCTTGCTTTCCGCGTTTTTTTTGTGCGTTGTTGCCGTTGTTGGCCCTTTCCGCGTCCTTCTTCATCGTTGCCATGCCGAATTCTTCGCAAACGATGTCTGCGCGTCTGTTGATGCGTCAGCCCGGGTTTGCGAGGTGTGTGGTTAGCAAGTTGTCAATGGGTTAAAGCTAGCGTACATACCTGGGCTGGTAGGTGGGCGCACCACCCTACCAGCCTTCAACTTCCCTGTCGTCATCGTCGTCGTCGTCGTCTTGTTGGTGTTGGTGTTGTAGGCGGCAGTGGTCGTGATCATCCACGTTTGAGGCGGCAGGTTGCTGCTGCCGCCGGTGTTGCTCTGCTGCTGCTGCCGGCGTTGCTGTTGCTGCTGCTGCTGCTGCTGTTGCGGTTGCTGTCGCTGGGGATCATTTGGCCGTCATTGTCGCCGTCGCTGTCGTCGTCGTTGGGGTGGTGGCATTGGTGGTGTTGCCACTGCCGTTGCTGCTGCTGCTGCTGCTGCCATCGATTCACTCCGACTCGCGTTGGAACGCGAGGGAGGTTGTTGGGTGAAGTCGACCGCGGGCACCTTATTTATGTGGTCAAGGTGGGCCCTGTGGGGCTGTTCTATGTAAAAAAATGTCAGTAAAATATGAAATAAAGTCATTACTCACCATGGTTGTTGAGTAACGTTAGTGTTGAGTCGAACTTGAAGTTGCGCGTGAGTATGTTTAAGGTCACATGACCTAAGTTCACGCGACTGCATAGAAAAAGATGTGAAAAATTAAGTAAATGAGTATCTATGTAGGTAACTATACATTACAGTTTGCGGTTTGAACCGCGTTTGAACGCGGTTTGAACCGCATGTCAGTGCCAGAACCGCAAACTTAACCAGCGGTTCGGTTCAGCCAAATGGCTGAACCAGAACCGAACTTCCGGTTCAGTTCACGGTTCAAACCGGGTTTGGATCGGTTCTGAACCGAACTTCGGCATCACTACCTTGTTCCTAGCATTTTCGTGGTCAACAGAAGTCAATGTGGTAGAAATGGGGGCAGATCTTCAAGGCCGGTGGATTCTGCATCATCTGTGTGCAGGATGACAGCAGTGTCAAATCGACTAGGCCTGTTCTTCATTGCAGGAGCAGCTTTGAGGACGTCACATTCTTCCTCACTGTCTTCAAGACTGGGAGGATGAAATTTGAATGTATGGTAGACGTCAAGCCTCTGGAATGGTAGGGTATGCAATGCAGTGATCCGAGAAGGTGCTGGGTGGGGTGCGAGACGATTTAGATAGTCCTTGAGAGCAGTAGAAAGTCCAGGAGCTGAATGTTGTTTTTCGATATCAGAAATTAAACGTCGAGGCTGAGTCGGATATTTAGGAAGTGAGATTGCTTTTCCAGCCACATTGCATGAAAGTGACTTGGATGGTGGATTGTCAGCAATATGTTCGTTTTCTCTCCAGGAAATGTAATTTTGGAAAGTAAACATCTTCTCTTGACGTGAAAGCCATTTTATCATCTGGGGAAACTCGTCACATTGGTTTGATGCCCGCCACCCTTCCTTTGCGAAATCAATGTGGAGACATTTGAACATTTCTGTGTTATAATTGTCAGATGTGCCAAGATACTTGATGGACTGGATGTAGTGGATGAGGCAATGGAATTTGGGAATGTTAAGATCCTGGCGTATGCCTGTCTCGACGAAGTATGATTTGTGACGATGAAAGGCATCTAAGGCATCTTGCATGTAACCAAGGGTAATGTTGTCATGGGTGCTGTATTGGGCAAGGTAAATGAAATCAAGAAGAGAACGGCATGCGATGATAGCTTTCTGGGGCATGACACCGATAAGACAGCCTAGGAGAATCTTTGCCATGTTTTTCCTCTCTGTGCCAGATATTTGGGAGAGTGCAGATATACCATTTTTGAAATGACGCAATCCATACGCAGGTGGGAGACAACGTATACGGCAGTCCAGTTCGTTAGGTCCTATGGTCCGTTTACAGCAGTTTGTGAGATGTTTGAAAACACCCTGGTAGAGTTGATGAAGAACGTCAGGAGTGATAGCAAGATGAATGTCGGTGTGTGGAAACCATGCCCAGAATGGAGCGTACACACTCCCAGATACCCCCCTGTCCATGCAATACTTGTGGAACTGTGATTTTGTCGTTGACGTCTCCTTTGCCTTATCTATGACACCCAACGTCCACTGACCTGTCCTGTGGGCGAATGGACCAGGATCCTGAAGCTTGTCAGAAGGGCACTGGCATTTAGGGCATGTCCCATACTTAGAGCAAGATACAAGGCATTGTTCTGGGTAGTTGGTGACATAGCATGCCAGGATTGGGTATACCTTCCTTACAAAGCCCTCGCCGCCCATCATCTCAACACCATTCTTCCCTGCATCCATCAAAGGAGCCAGAATTGTTTGCATGGACTTGTGGAACAATCGTTGATTGCGCGCTCTATGCTCCTGCTGTGTTAACTGGTCACGACAAATTTTGTCCACTGACAGGTAACCAATTAGAACACATGCATGCTGCGAGGGTTTACGACAAATGGCTTTGGGTATATTTCCCAATGTCAGATAGACTGGATAAGCAGATTTGCCTCCAGTGAACTGCGTAAGTTGAGTCTTGTCAGTCACAATAATCACAGGTGCCAGTGTGGAGCCCACTGGGAGGCGGTTCTACAATTCTATCAGAAAGATAATGTATGGTTGAGGATCATGGCTAGTGCACCTGAACTACATGCCACCATGAACCCGTCCACATCTCAGAGTAGACCCTGTTGTCACGATTAGAATCGGAAAACACTTTCTTTGGCTGGTAAACCATATATTTTGATAGAGTTGGATCGCCCCAAAGACACTTTATAGCCTCTAGCACACTCCTGAACCTGATGATATGCTTCTTGCCAGGGCGATCTTTGAAGGAGAGGCATTTCGTTGTCCACCTTCCTGCCCATTCAGGAATATCATCCACAATCTGATGTAGTGCCCTTGTATTTCCAAATGAAAGCCCTAGCTTATCCTTGACCTTAGACATGCAAATCAGATGTGTCATATTCTTCAGAAAGTCAGAAAACATACACCAGGAATTGAGAGAAGTCTGTCAAATGCCTTGTTCCCTGGGCTGTCCTTGATTACCCAATTGGCAACACGCCAGTTGAGCTCTGAGGCAAAAGGATAGAATGATTCACCGCCAATCTGGTCCCCCATCAGGTCATCACTGTCACTATCACGGTGTCCATCAAACTGCTTCCTCCATCGCTCATGCAGATTTTCATTCATTCTTATCACCTTAGCAGCATTGTCATACATATCCTCCACCCTATTATCATCCACATTGTCCAGAACCCTGTGCTGCATGCGTCTAGCAGCTGCAGCAAGAGTGGATGGTCCTGGCCCTGCTTCTCTGAGCTCATCATTGTTGGTTGTAGGCAGTGTGGAAACCATGGGAATGAAGTCAAAGAGATCGGCGTCGTCTTCCTTGATATCATCCATAATGCCTTGCGGATCTTCATCCACATCCATTCCACCCAATTCACCTTCTCTCACTAGCCCCTCATCATCAATAACCTGCATGTCCCCACCCTCTCCTTCTAAATCTAAAGGTGCAAGTTCTGCCAACTTGCCACGATGATACCAGGAGCATGTACGTGCAGTTCGTAGATGAGATGTGCAGCCTCTCTTGGTCTTGAAGGACCTATTACAAACAGGGCATGCAAGGTCATCCAGAACATCCATGGTAATGCAGATACTGGATAGATGTTGTAGCTTGAGATCCAGGAGGTTCAGGCTTTGTGGGTCGCGACCTTCAGTTAGGAAAGATCAGATTACGAGATAGGGTGCACGTGCCCCAAGAACTGATTACGGACAATAAGGACAGCATACAACGTTAGAGATGAATAGCCTGTCATGCTACAAGAGAACTAGACAGATAAAAGGTGGAGTCAGAAAACCAACAAGCTACAAAAGGTTGAACAGGGATAACATGTATACCTAATGGGGAATCGCAACAGCGAACATCACAACAATTGAGAATGTCCAATGTCCAACACCTGCCTCGCTGTCTGAAGCTCAGTGCATTCTCTAATGCCCATGCAGTCGTGGAGAATAGCATGTGAGAAGTCGAGTATTTGAACGCCGCCCATTGTTGATAAACTAATATTGTCAGGCCATAAGTCCGGATGGCTGACGCCGGCAGTATGAATGGTCTGTATCATGGTCCAAAGATCAGATCTAAATGTAAACCAAATGGGAGAACAACATCAATAATATGTCCACCCAACAGAATAGAAACCATGTACCGTTGGCAAATCGAAAGCTCGGAAAATGAGAAGATAGCTTCCCCTGCGTAACGCATAACGAGCATGTTAACATTTTCGCCAATAAATAGGCCATACACTATGGGTATTGCAGTGCCCTGCAGTGCTGAGAGGGTCGCATACATTTTGGCTTCGTGGCGTAGAAGTGCCCGTGATGGCTCTTGCATAGCAACTTTTGCAATGATGTCATCTGTTAGCATGTCACCGAAGTGCCCTCTGAACACATTCCCAACAGACCCACTTCCCAGAAATGTCGTCATATGTAGTTTGCAGCATGGTGGGTCTTTTAGATGCCTCAGAAGTGACTGCAGAAAAGTGGATATAATTCCCACACAGTGGACAATGGCTGGGACAGCGGCTTGGAACCGAAGAACCACAACGCTGGAGTCAAAAGTACATGAACTGAGCTCAGTTTGGCACAGAGGATCTGCCACTTCTTGGCAGCTCAGCTCGTAGATGGCTAGATCGAAGCACTCCAGATCGAATGTCAGCTGCAAAGTTTCCGACTAAAGGTGTTCAGAATTAGAAGACGCTGAGAAACAGAAGCAGCTGACCTTGGAGAGTATGCTTCCACTGGAAAATGTTGTTGAGGGTACAGCAGAAAGCATATTAGAACCAGCATCCTGAGGGCTATTCTTTGTGGCCAGTTTCACTGCCAACCATGTTCAGGACAACGGCATATGCATGTCAATGGCTGGGATTTCAAGGTGTTGTGGAGGCTTGACATTGCCTGCACGCAAAAGGCAGAAAACCATGATAGGCATAAAGGGCAGTGTGGAGTTGAGGGTGGAAAGAATGTCGGAGCAAATGAGGCCATGCAGCTTGGTCCCCGGGATTGGGCAAAGTGTGAAGAGCATATAATGATCTCCACCAAATAGAACTGCATATGGGATCTTAGTTGCTCCTGACAGCATAGATATGCCAATCTATATAATGATATGGTGATGATGAATGCCGAGGAGCAATACAAGATTGAGACCCAAGCACCTTGAAGATAATCGATCGATGTCCTGTTTCAGTGGGACCCAGCTCTAAAATGGTAGAATTTTGGCCCAGGTGTAATATATTCTCAGTGTAATATGAGAACGCAGACCAACTCTTGAACTCAATGTGGAGCTGGGGAGGAGCATCTTGACAAGGACGGTAGATGGCATCTGGTGTCTGATTATAAGCTGTGTACTGAACGATGGCCTCTGGATGTGTCTGATTTGCATCCACAGCTTCAACAGTGTGGCATATCGGGATGAAGGCTTGACTGAAGAAGTTACTAGTTGTAGGTTCCTGGCCCAGAGGAAAACTCCTGAGGGACATACCCAGACTAGCAATAGTTTGAATGAGAATCATGGAAGGTTCAAGATGTTGGCCTGGTGCAGTTTGAAGGTAGATTCCAAGGGATTCCACCATGCGTGTCGCCAAGGATTGATCATGAAATATGAAAGCTGGACGACCTTCCTGATTCGGCTGCAGGATACCAGGATTGTATGGCGCTGTGGAGGTTGATGTGGGGGTCTTTCTGAATTTATGTTCAGGGGGTAGAGGAAAGTGCATGGCAGGGATGAAGGTCTGTAGAGTTGTCATTAGGTTGCGGGTAACGGATTGATCACGACTCAGATCATGCTCTCTTGAAGTTGTCCTTTCAATTATTTACAGGGGGATGACTGATAGGATAAACTGAAGTGCTGTCTGTGCCATCAATCTATGTAGCTTGGATACCACCCCTGCCCTTTGCCACAAATCGGAGATGCGAGCAGCGGCTGTTAGCGAACGTAATGTTACAGCGAAAACTGAGCAAGATGATGACATAGAGAACAAATCCTGACCCAGCAGGGGGAAATTCCTAGGATGTAGTGTAGCGTGTCAGATATAGATACGAATGAACACGAACGAACACGATAATGGGGCACTCACAAAAAAGTCAAAATGAAAAAAACCTTAGTTTATTGCTGTTTGCATCTATTTTGGCACACCCGCCACAGTTGCTATTTTCAGCAATGCAATGGAGGGCTGAAAGTATTTCAATTATATCTCAAGAACGGCTGCATGTATTAGCACATATTATAGTGGAAATGAATTTACGAGATTAGGCGCAGTGAATAGTACCAAAATATAGAAGTTTTGACCGCTAATTCAAATTCCAGTTTTTGACCCCCCCCTCCAGAATCTGTGAATATTTGTGGGGTGGCATTGTATTCTATGGCCAAACCATTGCTTGTCTAGGCTTTCTGACATAACTCTTCATGCTATCCAAGCTATTTCGGGGCGGAGAGATAAAAAATGCACTGCCCAGGCTCATCACTGTGATTTCAGGTACATCCAGCTTCGTGAGTTTTGGTACTCGGAACAACACACTGATCATTCTCAAAATACATCTACAAGATGTATAGGACTGTTATCACCAGCTTGGGGAACATATAGGCCCCTCTCTGCAAACGTACAGTGCATATAGCAGTGCCTCAGTCCACAAAATGTTGATCAAAGATGTTTTGGAGCTAAGTATTTCAAAGTTTCTACTGAGCTATAAAAATTTCGTCCCTTCATTCTAAGACATCAGACCACTAAGATGAGAAGGAAAATGGTAATAAAAGGAGTGTGGAGTCGACAAGTTATTTGTTGGAAAATGCTTGAGGTGACCATCCTTCGTGCTACCTTTGAACACACGCACAATCTGTGATAGCATACTTGATGAGAAGTTTTGCGATGCCGACTGGCATCCCCACACAGACGGCCAGGTCTTTTGCACCTGATTCTGCCCTGCCATCATCAGCAAGCTGAATGATGAGTGTATACCCATTTTCTTGCAGCGCTTGAGCGTATTGCCCAAAGTTTTGGCCATCTGAGCCATGAGTACCAGCATCCAACTCTGCTAACCAGTCTTGAATGCGAGGAAAAGCTGACGGCGGTATATCGTCTGGGACACTCGTTGTAGCCTGAGGGAGTGGTTGTCTGGACATTGCGTAACGATAAGCATTGATGGTGCGTGGGGTCATGGGCATCAACTGGGGCTGGGTGTATGGACTACCATATGCAGGGTACGAGACATGGTGATAAGGCATGTAGGCATGTGCGGTAGGCGGACGCGGATAAAGCGTTGGAGCACTGGTTTCTTGGTTGGCCAACTCAGTATCTGGTTGTTGTATTGCAGCACAAGTTGGGGCAGGTGCATCTTCAACCTTGAGCTGACGAGGGGGTTTTGTAACAGAATCATGAACGCCATCAGTCTGTAAAATATGGGCTCACATGGAGAAAGAGAGGAATAAGACTTGGGGCATACCAATAAGACGCTCCAGAGGCTTATGTCTGCCTTCGTTAACTTTCTATGAGTCCCATTTGAGCACACCACACAACAGGAGCCCTGATGTTGATCACATGCATGGATAGCCTCGAGCTGCCTCACATAGTAAGGGCCATTTTTCTTTTCTTCTTCATCTGCAGATTGATCTGATCCACTCTCATCCTTTTTGACACAGCGATTTGTCTTCTTTCCAGATGTCATGTTAGTCTTGTTCTTGGGTCAATCGTTAGTATTGAAATTGAATATTGAATTGGCAAGGAAACACACACTTTTCGCTTGGACGGCTTGGCTTTTTCGGGACACAGGTTCACAAGAATGACGTTGAGGGCTTTTACCTTTGCCTTTGATTTGCTACCCTTTGCTGCGGCTACAATTTCTCTCGCTGCTTCGAATAAAGCCAATAAATGTGCCGCCGAATTGAGATGCCGAGGAAGCTCCTTTTGGGTGGCTGTACTAAACTTGTACCCCATCTTCAACTCGTCCTTCTTCACACCCATTTCAATGGCCACTCGATAACGAAACTCAGACCAGTCAATGTCAGAGTCAAACGTCGCGATTTCCAAAGCATTCTCAACTGGTATCATGAAATCGAGACTAATTGGAGCTGTGAATGGGGTGAGAGAAGCAATAGATATTGTATTCAATTGACGACTCACATTCCTCAGAACTGTCGGTATCGTTTTCATCGCAATTCTGCATAGAAACCTCCTGATATCCGTCATCTGTAGTACCTTGATTCCCAAGAAGTCCCGCTGTCGCTGATATGATTTCCAAAGGAACTTCGCTGTCCTCGCTATCGGATGGTGACTCCCCATTGTCCTCTATCGGCTTTTTAGTCAGTTCTTGTGGATATTTGTTCACTGGTATGCGTGGTCGTGGTTGTGGCCACGGCCGTGGCGCAGGTGATTCGTCTGGATCAGATGCAGGTGCTTTGTTGACCTTTTTTTTAGCCCTTGGTCGCCCTGCTGTTGTGTTTTTGGGGACTCGTGCAGCGGCATTCCGCCTGGTACCCATGAGAAATTTTGAGAAGAAGGGAAAGCAATTTATTGCCTCAGTTTTCTCCGGCCTCCGCTGTAAAGGCGAGGTCGGGGTGGCTGCGGAATAATAATCCTAAGCCTGTGGGGTCAGCGTAGAAGTGACTAGGAATAGTCTAACAAGCTTCAGTAAAATGATAGGATATAAATGGTAAGAAGCCGCCGAGTAAACTACTGAAATCTATCGAGACCGGTCGAAGCCGACGATGTCAGGTACGGCGGGTCGGGTGTCGGGTGACGAGGGACGTAGAGATAAAGGCGGTAGAACGATGGGGAGAGCGTCGAGGAATCCGACGAGCAATGTGTGCGATGGATTTTACTGAGAGACTAATTCTCAGAGAGAGGAAATGGGGGAACTGGTTTCTTTTTTTGAGACGGCGCTTGGGCACCATTTTTATACTACAAATTTCTGTACCTAGATTCGGACGAGAGTCCTCAGCCGATGAGAGGAAACAAAGGAGAATAAAAATGGGGAAGTAGGAAGAGCGTTGCGAGGCGACGATGACAGGGAAAATGGGTGGAAGATATAAAAAACCGTAAAAGATGCAATATACTTTACTATATCCCCATAAGGGAGACGCTAGGCGTGAATAAGGCAAGTCCGATGTCGGGATCCCAGTCCGATGAGATCTATCTTTGATATTTGAAGTTCCGTGAGTTTACGAGATAGACCGACCAGGTACGTGAGTGGCCGTGCTAGTCGGTATGCATCGGGTTGCATCGGGTTACGTCGGGTTTGAGCGTAGATTGCTAGAGACGTCGGGTTCAAGCGGATTCGCTAGATATCGATGTTACGGCCTCAGAGGGTCGAGGACCCTCTACATCTCCTTGGGTCTTCTAATAGAGACCATCCGTGGTCGAGAATATGGGGTCTCCAAATGCGGGTTGCGAATGTGGCCAATCACGTGAGCGGCCAAACAACGGCAAAGTAAAATAAAAATAAAAAAAATCTCGTTTGTTGATCCGACCTTTCCTCTACACCATCACACGCTCACAATGTCCCAAATCTACGACAATTTCCTCGCCTTTGTCGAAAGCATCGAACCCGATGTCCGGTGTAGTAGTGGTGCCTGTCATGTCACGTGACCTGGACCTTAGTCAGTAGCCAGTTCTGGATGTAGTAGATAGTTCTCTATCCCATCCACCCAGACCTTTCCGTGCGATTCCGTCCCCGATCCCGAGAGGTCCCTCGGGACCACTCCATCGTGGTGATGAGAGCGCGATTCGAGCCACGGCACCGGAGACCACACCATTCCACTCGCACAGACCCTTTTTGAGTACAGCAACAGAGATTTTCGAGCACAGAGTACCCCCCCGAGAGCCCACCCGCGCGATTCCACGCAGCACACCCATGCAAAACACTACAAAAAACAATCTCCGATGGCCCCAGCGTTACGTCCGCATCATCCTACATGCCCCGCGACCATCTTCACGACTTTTCGCCCATCTTCACCATTCCGCACAGCCACCTCGCGCAGCCACGTCACCAGCTTCGCCCACCAAAAACCCAACCAACCACGCCCAACCACGGCACCCCACGCTCCTTACAAGACCCCCACGAGGCTGCCGAGCCGGACGACGAATCCAACAACGCCGTCGCGCAGCAAGACGCGCCCTCGACCTCACCGTCCCCGTTTTCGACCTTCCCTTTTATATTCAGACCCCTACAGGTACATTACTGAACACGCAGACCCTCGCAACGCCCCCACGTCCGTATCACAACCCTACCGGTCCCGTTGCCACCTACGCCGTCCTCACCAACCCCGTTTTCACGCCCACCCATCCGTTGCCGCGTCGCCCAACAGCCGCGTCGCCCAACAGCCACGTCACCACATCAACTCGCACTCCTCGCCCACGCCGGGACCCACTTTCTCGACCCCATGGGCACGGCACAACACGCCCGCGTCAGATCCCTCGCGCCTGAAGTACCAACACGGCCCCAACGGCCCATACCCACGCGAACGACGCGTCCAAACCCACCCAACGAAACGCAACAACGGGCTACCCGCGCGAGAACCCGCGAGCCCCACGCCGGCTCGTTTCACGGCCCCACACGCCCGTTCCCAGCACCATCGACCACCCCCGCGCGTCCACAGCCCATCCCAACGCGAACGGCACACCCCGCTCCTCCATACCCCGTCTACACACGCGCGACCCCACGTCCCAATCCCCACACGTCTACGCACCCCCACGACGACCTACCCACGCGATACGGCCCCCCCAACCGCGTACCCAGGGACGCAAATCCGTCCACCACGCCCCAAGGTCACATCCCCCATTGCCCCACCCACACGACGTACTACGATGGCCGTACCCCAAACGGACGTGTTCATGGCCCTGCCCACGCATCGTATAGCGGCCCCACGTCCCCCCGCGTTGACCCATGGCCAACGACCCCCCCACCGACTCCGTACCGTCTCATTCCGCGTCCTTTTCCACGTTCTACCACTACTTTTCCACTTTTTCGCACATTTTCTCAGCTTTTTTCTCATCCAGTGGAAAACTCATTGGTTTTAGACCCCCATGGAGTAGACTAGTCCCTTCCGGTCTTCTCTGTGTTGTTCTAGTTTGTCCTTTTTGCTTTTTTCCCTCCTTTTGCTTTGTCTGCTCCTTTTTGTCTCTCGTTAGCGACGAGGGCGTCGCTACAGAGAAGGGGGGCACCTGTAGTAGTGGTGCCTGTCATGTCACGTGACCTGGACCTTAGTCAGTAGCCAGTTCTGGATGTAGTAGATAGTTCTCTATCCCATCCACCCAGACCTTTCTGTGTGATTCCGTCCCCGATCCCGAGAGGTCCCTCGGGACCACTCCACCGGGCGGACTACGAAGAGGCCGTCAACGCGGTCACCGTGTTTCACAGCGACGATCTCGTAACGATGGTGGACGGCAACGAGGGGATGGCCCAACAATGGTTAAGCGGCCGCAAGAAAGCGCTGGTGAGTTTCCCGATTGATCACGCGTGTCCTAAGATAGCTCATGTCGTCCCGCTAGCGTGCTTATAATGGAATCGTCGCGGAACTCCGAGCTGGTGGTACGAGGCCAGTAACGCCACCATTATGGGCCGACCGCCAATCGTACGCCAACGATGTCGAAGAGTGGCTGAAAGAAGCGGCGGACCGAGAGAGGCAGGAAAAGGAAGAAGCTAGATGGCAGGCGGATGAAGAAGCGGCTACGCGGGAAGAGGAGGCCAGACGGATGGCAGAGGCAAATGCACGAGCGGAGGCAGAGAAAAGGCGAAAGGCGGCAGAGGAAAGGCGGGAGCGGCTTAGAATAGAACAACACGAGCAGCACTGGAATCAAGAAGCGGACCGGGTTGAAAGGGATGGAGCCGCGTATCGGCGGCGGCTCAGCGAAGAATGGCGAGCTGAAGCAAACGCATCGGTCGCGGGTGAACCAAGGACTGAGTCGATTCCGGAAGGCGAAGCCGCAGTTGAGCCAGAGGAAGGCCCCGTCGACCCAGCACCAGAGACACCGGCCGATGTAGAAGACGTAGATACGCCGGGCGTAGAGACCGGAGACCTGGCTGGTACGACGGTGAGTTCTTGTGTCGGTTCATTTGTTCTTTAGTCACTAATCCTGGTAACAGTTCACCGGGCCGTTTCCCCTACAACCCTGCACCAACTGCGTCAAGGCGCAAGAGGCGTGTCGAGGCGTCATGGGCTACGTGTGCGAACGATGCCGGAGGCTGAAGAAAAGATGTACTAACGCTACACACCGGACGGGCGGGGGTCGGCGCAAGGTGGATACCGGAAAGGGCAAAGAGGTCGCGGTCGGCACGAGGAAGCCGTTGTCGTTCACGACAAAGCCCATCCGCAGTAGGCCTGCCCGGGCCTCAACGAGCAAACCGCGGGTTGAGGACGTGGAGTTGGTCGAGGACGATGACGAAGACGAGGAGGAGTCGGAGGAAGAGCGGCCGACGAAAAGGCTTAGGGTGGCCTCGGCAGCAAACCCGTTCGTTTTGACGATGGAGAATTACGAGCAAGTGTCGGCGCGGCTAGCGGTCCTTACAGAGGAGCTGGGAGCCCTGGGCACCAACGTCAACCGTCACCTCGTCCACTTCGGTCAAGAGTTCCAGCGGCTTCGTGTCGATCTTGAACGGTCGACCTCAAGGTTGGCGATGTTGAAGCGGGATTACGAGACCGGCCGCCTCTAAGATAGACAAAAATAACGAGCCCGTTGTGTATATATATATAAAATATCGTGTACATAAAAGACGTGTCAGCTTGTTCACCCAGCTAAGGAAAGCCGATCGGCTCCCGAAGACATAGGACTATTCGCATCATTCGTCATATCGTTAGAAAACTGAGAGGAACTAAATAAAATGGGGGTATAACGTAGACAGAATATAAATGAAATGCTTAATCGTCGTCGGGTGAGGAGTCTATAGAGGGCGGGTACGTCGGATCATCAAGATCGTTTGAATCGGTATCGTCGGCATCGGGGTATTGTAAGAAGTCGTCCAACGGTATCGATATTTTTGAGCGGGCGTGGTAGGGTACGACTCGGAAAGCGGCAAATCGAGATTTAGAAACCGCACCGTCAAGTTCGGCGAGTATGTAGGATCCGCCTTCTGTTTTCCTGACGACAACCATGGGTCCAAAGTACCGCGGTTTTGCTTTATGATCGAGAGACATTTCGATACGTGAATTTCGGACGAGAACGAGGTTACCGGGTTCGAAGTCGTAAACTTTGATCGTGTTGGCATATTTCTGCTCGAATTGCCAGGCGGACGCGAGCCGAGATTTGGTAAGCTTTTCTTTGACCTGATCAAGGTCGGCTTCTAGTTTATGAAGTTGTCAGGCGCGGATGACTATGAGGTCGGTTGTAGACATCGTATCTTGCGTCGGAACCATGTACGTAGCTTCGGCAAAATTGAATGGAAAAAGCGGTTCTACTCCGTGTGCGATGTAGTAGGACGAGTATCCGAGGCTTTTGTGTGTCGTGACCCGTTCGGCCCAAAATACGGAGTGGGTTACGGTGTGCCATTTCTTTTCATCTCCGTCACAACTTTTCATAATGGCCTCCTGGACATCTAGGTGGCGACACTCAACGGGTCCGTTCGCTTGTGAGTTATAGGGCGAAATGCGGATGTGCCAGATACCGTAGCGGGAGGCGAGATAGTCGAGCGCTTCTACGAACGGCTTGCCGTTGTCGGTGACGATTTCTTCGAGAGCGCCCCAACGGCATAAGATGTCTTCGAACAAGAACGTGCCGATGGTGGAGCCGGTCTCGCGGCGTAATATGCGGAACTCAGGGTAGGCGGACAGGGAGCAACGGGCTTGGACGATGTATCGATAGCCGCCGGATCGTGGCATAAACATTGTGTCGACATACGCTTTACGAAATAGTGAGGCCGGTGTAGCGACGGTGGGCGGAATGTGATGATAACGCATTTGCCGTACTTGGCACTGATGGCAAGACTGGACGTACCACTTAACGTCGTGGTCGAGGTGCGGCCACCAGAAACGATCGAGTAGCCGAGCGCGGACGGAGAATATACCTTTGTGGCCGAGAGAGTCGTGAGCGTCTTTGAGTAACTGAAGCCGGCGGTCGGGCGGTATGACAAGTTTGTGTTTTCCGTGACGGTCTTTGCGCCAAAGCTTGTTATCGGTGACGAAGAATTCAAGGGCGTATCGTAAGAACAGACGGTATTCTTCGTCCGTGAAGTTCGCGGGTCGGGTTAGATCTCGTAACCGGATCTCAACGAGGGCAAGATGAGCGTCGGCTGCGCGGGCTTTATCGGATCGCGGTATGTCAGAAACGGCTTCCTGATTTGTGTAGACGAGGACGGCGGGTAACTTGTGGAGTCGGTCGGCTGTGGCACGGCATCGGCCGCATACGGCAATTGGTATAGACGGTATGGGGACGGGTCGGTAGTTGACGACTTCCATAAAGAAACCGTAGGAGTGGTCGAGCCAATCGTCGGAGTCGTTGATCTCCTCGGGGTCTTCTGCAGCGCGGGGGCGTTGGGAGAGTCCATCGGGTGCACCGTGTGCGGAAGCGGGTACGTGAACCAGTCTAAAGTCAAATAAGAGCACGCCGGCTATCCATCGGTTGATCGTTGCATTGGGCTGAATGTCGGGGTTGTTGAGCATCCCTTTTATGTACTTTGCGTCGACTTCAACAGTGAGGTTGCGGACGCCGATGATGAAGATTCGGTAGGCGCGGAGGGCCCTGAAGAGGCCGTAGAGTTCGAGCTTGGACTGGGAGTATCGGGCTTCGCGTTCGTTCCACGATATTGAACCAAAGCGATTCGGATAACGTTTTCCGTCAGCGCGGATTTGCATGAGAACGAAGCCGACTCCAAGGACGGATGAATCAACGGCAAGAATCACTTCCCATTCACGCGTGTAGTCGATAGCGCGCAGCGCTGGTGATGTAATGACGGCGTTTTTGAGGTAGTCGACGGCGGTCTCTTCTTCTTCACCAAATTCGAAGGGTATACCTTTGCAGGTAAGACGGACGAGGGGTCGGGAGTGGAGCGAGAAGTCCTTGATAAAAATACGCAAGACGCCGCAGATACCGAGAAAGGCGCGAACCTCGGTGAGGTTGGTCAGCAGTGGCCAATCGCGAATCTTCTGTACTTTGGAGTCGTCGGCTACTCTTCCTTCGTATGTGCATCGGTGGCCGACAACGATGACTGAGGGTTGACACAACTCGAGTTTTTTGCCGTTGAAGGTACCGCCGACATAGCGGAAACGCTGAATGACGCGGTTGACACCTTGGAAGTGCTCCCAAATGAAACGTCGGATTGCCGGGTTCTCGGGTATAGTCTCGTAGGTACCGTCGGGTTGCTCGTAATGGGTTGGAGGCCCTTTGACGGGAATATCGTCCATATACGGAACGGCAAGATGAGGGATTTTGTCACGGAGGATGTACGTGGAGTCACCGTGTAGGATCTGCGGGGAATTTGTGTATCCCATAGCAATCCACATAAGTTGAAGCGTTCTGAGTGGAGACTGAAAGGTCATATAGTCCCGAGACGAGGGGTGGACGAGGCGTTGGTCGAAAGAGACGAAGAGGTCGAAGGAAGCGTAGCAAGAGTGGCCGCCAAAGGCCTCGGCCAAGTGCTCGGTCATGGGTGGTACGGCGGGATCGCGGATAGTGACGGCGTTAAGCGGCTGTAGATCGTGGACGATTTGAAGAGACTTCCCGTCCTTTTTCAAAACGCAGAACCAGCGGGAGCGGTATGACGAATTCGAGGGTTCATAGGTACCGGCGTTAATTTTGTCTTTGATGATGCCGATGACTTCGTTAAGGATGCCGGGTGGGATTGGGATATTGCGATGGACCCACGGGTCATGCGGTACGGTGGGAATGTGGATTGGCGGGAAGTAGTCCATATTGAACTGGCCTTTCTCGGATTCGTTCCAGGCGAAGGCAGCTTCTTGCGTTTTGATGATATGGTGGCCGAGTTTTTCTTCCTCAGGCCAAAGGAATCCATCCGGGTTCATCGGCATCGCGTCGTGTCGTTCCTGGGTATAGCGGGTGCCGGGTGTAAAGTCGGGCGGGTGAGTCGGGAGCGTGGGTAAATCGGCTAGCGGGTCGCCGGTGATCTCGTGTATGATATGGTATTTGTCGGGGAGAGTGGTAGAAATTGGGCGGATACGATCAGCTACCTTCTTATACTTTTTCTTGGTAACGACTCCTTTTAGGTCCCTGGTAGGGGGGGTGGTATACGAGATATAAGTAGCGTGTTCAGTAGAGGCTTTGTTACAAATATTCGAAGAAGAAATATGTGACGCAGGAGCAGAGACGGAACAAGACGAAGGAAGGGTATCGGTAGTACGTAGCTGATTTTGTACATCGGTCAACAATGAAATGTACTGGGTGGCAGTCTGAGGCTGAGACGAAGAGAAATCTAAATCGATAGAAAAACATAAGTCCTCTTCTAGGGGAAACGGCAAAAGGGAAGCATAGTTCGTGGTATAGGTGTGGTCGCTTTCGAGTGGCGGCTTCTCATCTCCTGGTGCGTCCTTCCCAAGAGGTATCTCCGGGTCCTCGACTTCTAAAAATCCGGTTTTCCGGTGTCGGACCGCTCTCATCGGTTCTTTTGGTTGTGCTCGATGGTGGGCAAGGTGACGACGGCGCCGGTGTTTGGGTCCGTGATCGTGACTTGTTGTTCTCCGTTTTTATAATCCTTCGTAAGGGCCTCGGAAAGCGTGAAGAACGGGCGGCCGATGAGGATCTCGTAGGGGGCGTCGTCGACGACTTGGACTTGGAGGAAAAGATCGACGTCGCCAAAAGTGAATTTTAGGTTGGCGATCCGGCCGAGGGTGTCGTTGTCGCTTTTATTTGCCGACTGCATCCGCATCTTCATATTTTGGAGGCCGTAACCGAGTTTCTCCCAAATATCGCGTCGCATGCCGATGATCATGGAACCGTTGTCGAGGACGCACTCGAATACGAATTTTCCGTTGATGAGCGGATAGACCGCACGGAGAGGGACTGAGTCGCGGCTGATGACGAGCGGGACGTTTTCCTGACAGTGTTGACAGGCGCGAGTGGGGATTTCAGGTGCGTGAAAATGGAAAACCTCGACGTTGTTACTCTCGGCGGTGACCTTTTTCGATGTAGTGAGGTCCTTCATGTGACGGCGGGTGTCGGACGACATGGCTAAAAGTTCTCATTGCGAAATGCAGACTTGAGAATCGAGCACGCGGTCGATGACGGATTTGGCGATACCAGGATCTTCGATGGGGGCTTGGTAGCGGTATTGGGGGTGCGATGCGGGAAGGTTCTGGGGAGTGCGTGGCACGAAGGCGGTCAGCTCGGTCGGCCGCGTGTTCGAAGGTGGAACGATGGTGATCGGGTGCTCGTTGACAGGTCTGGTAGACATTTTCTCGGCGGGTTTCGCGGCGGGGACGGACGTGGAAGTGGCGGGCGGATTGGGATACGTCTCTCTAGACTTGCCTTTCGCCTTCGATGGGATTTCTACACCATCGAATCTAACCCGTTTACGAAGCCGCTGCACTTCGGCTTCCAGAACCTTAATTTGTTCGTTGTCGTTGTCGATGTCGGACGTCGTGGACTGAAAGATGTCGGCGTACTCGGTGGTGACCTCTGGTTCGTAGGTGGGTACTTCGACGGCGGAGACGAAGTTAGCTTTGACATGAGGCGGCGGGTCGCGTTGGAACGGTTCTGTGGGGTTGCGGGCAGGGGGAGCGCGTTTGCCGGGGTTCTGTGCGTGCCACGCGTCGAAGCGTTCCCTCATATTTTTGCCGACGATAGCCTTTGGAAGATACATTCCGTTAGGCAACACGATGCGGCCGTGCTCGTTCTTGCGGCATATTCCGTCTTGAGTGTACTGCTCGCAGATGGGACAATCGCGTATACGATGGAACGGGTCGTCGCAAAAGAGGCAGTTGAAGTTGGTGAAACCCTGTCCCGCGGTGGTCGGCTCGGCCCTATTTGCACACGGCTTTGGGGGGTTGTTGCGTTCGGTGAGGGCTTGCGTGAGGACGGCGAGTTGTTGCGAAACGAGACGAAATAGGTCGGATACGTTAGGTTCGACCGGTTCCGCTTTAGGAATGACCGGGTCATAGCGAGCAGGTGGCGGGTAGCGGGTGGCGGGTTCTATTGGAGTCGAGTACCGGATGGCGGCAGGCCACATTGACGATAGATGAGAGATGGTGGATGGTTCGGCCGCGGTTCCGGCCAGTAGGAAGTGGGCGCAATTGTGGAAGTCCTGGAAGTCGTAAGGGTCACTATGGAAATGGTTCGGTTTTTGGTACTGCAGACGGGTTTTGATGTCCTTTTTAAGCTTGACATGGAAGCCGTTCTCGTACGCGATGTTGCGTTCTCGGGGAGAGATCCGACCCTTGTCTAGAAGAAACCCTGAGATTCGGATGAACTCGCGGTAATATTCGCCAAGTTCAGCGCGGGTACGGATACCATAAGCAGTTTGGGTGTGCGTAAGACGGTTGAGATCCGCCATAGTGTACCGGTGATCGTCTTCCGTGCCCGGGTATAGCACGAGTACGCTCCTTTTGAATGCGGCATAATCGACGCCGGTTGCGCTAGGTAAACTTGCCCAAAGCTCGTAGTCGCTAAGCGACACGTAGCGCAGACCATGCTTGATGCATCCTGCGTCGTCGAGAGCGGCATCGGCAGCAAGTATCTCGACTTCTTCGAAGAAGCGGTTTAAATTGAGCGGGTTCCCGTCGAAGGTCGGGGCCGTGGAGTGACCGCGAGCGGGCATTTGTCGTGGAGTAACATGGGGAGCGGTAACGTGGGGAGCGGTCGAAGATCCAGAGGTCGAAGTCATTGTGGGTGGAAGGAGCTGAGATGTCGATGAAGCGGTTGTCGGGTGTACGATGAGCGGGTCGGGTAACGTGGGCGATGACGGCGTGGACGAAGACGAAGACGGGGACGATGACGATGACGGAGTTTTCGATGTCGAGAGCGAAGACGGAGACAATGACGATGACGGAGTTTTCGATGTCGAGAGCAAAGACGTGGACGGGGGTTCTAACGAGGTCGAAGTCGGGGACGTAGGCGATGCGGGTGTCGAACTGAGATCAGATGAGTCGGGTGTAATGGTAATTATCGGTATATCGACCGATTCGAGACTGTCAGATGAAAGATATAGGGGGGTGTTTGACCCTGAGACGAGCGGGAGATTGTTATGTCGAGCAAGGTGGTCGGGTACTAGCTGTAAGAAGTCGTCGTCGATTGTCGGGTCGAAGGCGGCTAAAGAGAGTTCTTGTTGAAGAGTTCTTTGAGGAAGATCTCGAAGATGACGGTCAGAGGGAGGGATACGGGAAGAGGAAGCTATGGTGGTGCTTGACTATTCCTCGCGGTGGGCTCCAGATGTAAAGGCGAGGTCGGGGTGGCTGCGGAATAATAATCCTAAGCCTGTGGGGTCAGCGTAGAAGTGACTAGGAATAGTCTAACAAGCTTCAGTAAAATGATAGGATATAAATGGTAAGAAGCCGCCGAGTAAACTACTGAAATCTATTGAGACCGGTCGAAGCCGACGATGTCAGGTACGGCGGGTCGGGTGTCGGGTGACGAGGGACGTAGAGATAAAGGCGGTAGAACGACGGTGAGAGCGTCGAGGAATCCGACGAGCAATGTGTGCAATGGATTTTACTGAGAGACTAATTCTCAGAGAGAGGAAATGGGGGAACTGGTTTCTTTTTTTGAGACGGCGCTTGGGCACCATTTTTATACTACAAATTTCTGTACCTAGATTCGGACGAGAGTCCTCGGCCGATGAGAGGAAACAAAGGAGAATAAAAATGGGGAAGTAGGAAGAGCGTTGCGAGGCGACGATGACAGGGAAAATGGGTGGAAGATATAAAAAACCGTAAAAGATGCAATATACTTTACTATATCCCCATAAGGGAGACGCTAGGCGTGAATAAGGCAAGTCCGATGTCGGGATCCCAGTCCGATGAGATCTATCTTTGATATTTGAAGTTCCATGAGTTTACGAGATAGACCGACCAGGTACGTGAGCGGCCGTGCTAGTCGGTATGCATCGGGTTGCGTCGGGTTACGTCGGGTTCGAGCATAGATTGCTAGAGACGTCGGGTTCGAGCGGATTCACTAGATATCGATGTTACGGCCTCAGAGGGTCGAGGACCCTCTACACCGCTTTTCTAAATCTCCATTCTTCCAAGTTACAACACCATCAGCTGGAAGCTCTCTTGAATATGCATCCTGTCAACAGCCTCATACGCTATATAATTACACTGCGTCAGTATTTCTCTCATGCTTTTCAATGACATTTGTACCTGAGCCAATTTTACCCTTAGTCAGAAATTTGTTGCCAACGAAGCTACTACGACAACTGTCTAATACTACAAAATCTCAGGACAGGACTCCCACTCATGGTACGGCCCTCTGTTACGTTCTGTAATGTTGCATCTAACGTACACGGTAGATACAAATGTTTCTTCCATGCCATACAAAAAAAAATTGTTGAAATGGGAAAATGCATTCTATGGGGACCCCAATCTGGTCAGCGTGTAGCGCTGAGCCCTGGTGGAAATGCTGAGGTGCAGGGTTTGGCATTTGAGCAAGATGTCAAGGAAAAAATGGAGCATGAGCGGCCACGCGAGGCAGTGATAAATTTATCTGATGATGGACAGATTCCAACTACAACTAGGAAGTCTTTGTTCTAGTATACCTGATACATAGCACGTAAATGTGAATGTTGACAAAAATGTGAAACTGGATGAGTTCTTCAATGAAACAGCGTGTTCTAGACTGAGAGACCATGCCGTTAGAAATATTGAGGATCCGAGATATGCAAGAGAGAGAGAGAGAGAGAGAGAAACAGATGGGCCTCTATTGAAATGGCATGGTCATCTATTACCAGATCGAGTGAATCGCCCTTGAGCAGATGGATCGGGGGTGCCCTTCTCCATTTGTATCGACAAACCGGGCGAAAAGACGATCTGTGCAGACAATTCCACAATTCCGGTGGGCGTAGGTGGCAAGGCTAATGACGCGGGTGATGTCGACATCGACATGCATGGAGAGGGCTTGTCCGGTGTGGTGGGGGTGTTCCGTACAAAGCGGGGCCGCTTCCTGGCGGAGGTGGTAGAGACAGTTTCAGGGGAAGGATGGCGCTGACCGAAGGAGGGATAGGGCTTGTACTCGAACCTGGTGGAGGGACATGCAATGAATGCGATATCGCAGCCGGCACCTTCTTCGACAACACCTGGAGGGAGTACGTTGGGTACAGTCCTGGACTGCGGCAGTCGTGCTTGACCATGGATACGAAGTTGGAGAGGATGGTGTTGTCTATGGTAAGCTCCCACCCAAGGTAGCTGCACATCTCGTGCTCTATCTGGTTGATCTTGGGTCCATCACGAAAGTCCTTTCAATTACATTCGCGGTCTCAATGGACCGCTGCTTCCAACGGCACTTGTTCGAGTACGTGTCATCGCAGATTATCTTTGAGGCAATCATGAAGGCTGAAACAAATAGGGGGTGGCCCAAAGAACTGTGAGTGGTAAGGAAATGGTCTTTTAGTCACTGGAGAAGGATGAGGGCGGCAAATGTCACCGAGACACGGAGTGCAGCGTATACACGATAAAATATTGAAGTTTCGCCTGGAAGAGGGCAGATACTCGGGACATATGAACAGGTGGGTGATAAAATGGCGCAAAGGCGGGCATTGTATTCATGGCCATAGAAGCTGCCATCCAGTTTCAAGGAGGCATGCAGCGTGAGAGAGATAGGACAAGTATTCAGGGTCCCCACCTCACCTTTGCCATTGAACCATGGTCTTTTGATGCCTCATCATCATGCCCAAAGGCAAATGAACATCGGACGACCTTTGCTGGGCCATTGTTCGGATGGCGTCTTGCCTTGATATCGGTGCCATTGCAAGATATACAAACATTAGCTGGCGCCAGATTCTGTGTATCTTGGCTCTGCATCGCTCCACAGGCGAGGTCAGCAAAGGACCTGATCTGCAAGCACTTCCGCGGGAGCGACATCTTTCAGCTGAAGATGTTGCAGTGAGTCTTCATGTTTCCTGCCCACTACATAATTGCCTTTCCCCAGAAACAGTACCTGCAAGGCTGCGTAAACAAAAATTGCAATACGTATTTGGACGAGCTGCAGGAAGCTCTGCAAGAAGCCTGTGGAAAGACTGTCTCGCTATCGACTGTCTGGAGAGCGTTGCATCGCAGCGGGTATACCATGAAAAAGGTAATATACCTTTTTGTTCAATTCTTCCTCTGGCTCAATGTCAATGTTTTTGTCAACACAGCTTACACGTGTTGCGATAGAACGTAGTACACAGAAACGAGCTGAATACGTTTACAAGATTGGGCTATATTATACAGCTGACCAACTGGTTTTTGTCGACGAAAGCGCTTTTGACCGGCGCACAACTTATCGAGGGAAGGCATGGGCAATCCGAGGGCGACGTGCTGTCAGGAAGGCTTTTTTTGTTCGAGGCAAATGGTGTGTCTTTTATTACTTGGAGATACGCCCCATTGACATTTCAAAAATAGATATTCGATCTTACCTGCGCTTTCATTAGATGGTATGCTCGCTGTGAGCATTGTCCAGGGATCATTCAATTATATGTCATTTTCCGACTTCATTGAAGGTGTCCTTGATCAAATGAATCCGTTTCCCAGCCCAAACTCTGTCATTATCATGGATAACTGCCGAATTCACAAGGCACCGTGGGTTTTAGAGATGATTGTTGAAAGGTAAGCACATTTATTCATGCAATGTCTATTACTGATATTACTCAGGGGTGTGCGCTTTGAATTCCTACCACCATACTCGCCAGACTTCAACCCGATTGAACCTGCATTTTCTGCCATCAAGGCACACATTCGGAGGAATGGTGGACTTATCCGGTCTATTGATGAGTCAGAAGAAGAGAGGGGTGAAGTCATAGCCCGGCTACACGAAGCTGTGTGGTCGGTTACTGCAAAAGATGCTTGTGGATTGTTTTCTCATTCGGGATATGTTTAGTTGACTTGCTACCTCTTTCATTCCCTTTTGTGTGTGCACAGGATGCCTATATGTACTCTGGAGATGTATTTTGAGAATGATTAGTGTGTTGTTCTGAGTACCAAAACTCATGAAGCTGGATGTACCTGAAATCATGGCGATGAGCCTGGGCAGTGCATTTTTTATCTCTCCGCCCTGAAATAGCTTGGATAGCATGAAGAGTTATGTCAGAAAGCCTGGACAGGCAACGGTTTGGCCATAGAATACAATGCCGCCCCACAAATATTCACAGATTCTGGAGGGGGGGGTCAAAAACTGGAATTTGAATTAGTGGTCACAACTTCTATATTTTGGTACTATTCACTGCACCTAATCTCGTAAATTCATTTCCACTATAATATGTGCTAATACGTGCAGCCGTTCTTGAGATATAATTGAAATACTTTCAGCCCTCCATTGCATTGCTGAAAATAGCAACTGTGGCGGGTGTGCCAAAATAGATGCAAACAGCAATAAGGAGTGGCAGTCCCCTGAGCGGGCAAGGGTCGATGGATCGCTGCAGGACCTAAGATGATGATAGTGGCGACAAAAGCCCAGCCAAAGAAAAGTGTTGCTACAAGACCCAGCTTTGTTGTTGGAAAGTGAAGAAAAAGAAGGTTGAAAAGGTGAAGGGCGATGATGAATGACCTTTTGTTGGTTTTTGGGGTTTTCTAACTTGAAACAGACCAGACGTACCACATGGCATTGGCAACATTGCCTGTCTGTTTGATTGCACCTGCATGCCAGGGCCATGAGTCACGGAGGCAGCAAAATAACCCAACGTAGGCTCATCGCAGTCCCCGAGGCTTGTATTGTGTTGGCTACCAGGAGGGGAAAAAAATAGGCGATAACAAGAGTTCGAGGATAACGAGAGAGGATAATGAGAGTTCGAGGATAACGAGGGTTTGAGGATAACAAGAGAGGATAACAAGAGTTTGAGGATAGGTTTTCTAAACTGTATTACTGAAACAATTAGGAAACTTTACCCCATCAAAAGGGTATGTACGCACCAGCAGCATAAAACGATAGAGAATAATGAAAGCAAACTAGCCTCTGTAGCTTGAAAAGGGGACAATAGGTTGGACATGATGAGGAATCTAATTGGACATCAGCGTGCTGTGCTAGTGGGAGACCTAGCTCGTTGAAGGGGGGTGGTAGACAAAGCTGTAATTACTGAAACGATTAGAACAAAAGAAAGAAACTTTATCCCATGAAAAGGGTATGTACGCACCAGCAGCATAAAAACGCAGGTACATTGTTTCCCGAAAAGGTGTCTATGTTACAGCGATAACATGGACACCTTTTTTGGACAACTAACCGGAACCATCCGGTACTTCAACACGCTTCATGCAGCATATTCTGCTGGATCTCTCACAAAAGGAGGCTCTGTGCCTGCTTAACTACCTGGATCAGTGCGCTGGCAGTCTTCCACTTGACATTTTAACCCTTTATAAGAAAATAGAGTCTCACTCATGAGCATCCGCAACTCCCTCCCTCGCGTATCCGGCTCCCCTTGCTACTCCCTCCCTGGCGTATCTGGCTCCCCTTGCTACTCCTCAACTTGAAACACCACTGAGCTCTTTAATTCCTGGATCTGCATGTAGCTCTCATCTCAGTCAGCAAGACATTGATCATGGGGCTCAGGCCCAAACTGCTGGAGATATGGTGCGTACATTCATTCAACTGAGTCATTCCTTCTTGACTTGAACTGGCACCAGCCAAACACTTCCTTCCCCAGAAACCTTGATGCCAACCCTGTGAGACTCAGCGGGGACATTGCTAATCTCATGAACTTGAACGCGAATGCGAACGTCGTGAACTCGAACCCAAATGATGTTGAAGCCATCTTACCTGCATCACAAAACCAATCGGAATGATCTGCACTACAACGGTCGAAATGAGTTGGGGACTGGTGGGACCTGGATCCTTACAGTGGGGTGGGCATGGCTGCAGCAGGCCATTGCAAATGCGGAGGTGTGAAGCATAGGAAAAAGGCAAAACCAAGGAAAGGGAAGAAAAACCAGGCCAAGGCTGACGAAAGTGAAGGTGAAGGTTGGGAGGTTATGGATGAGCCTGCTTGCGCCATAGGAGAGCGGGCTGCTGAGGCTGTCTCAAACTTAGCACAAGGTGCTTTGAGCAATATTTTGCATCCACTAACCCAAAGGTGGATTGAGTCGATGAAGACGATGGTGAAGGGGCAGAAATGGATCAACAAGAACAGTGCTTTCATGACAAACTCCTTGCAGTCACTTGTGGTTTGATGCAAACGGAGCCTTGAAATGGCTGCAGGGTTAGAATTTGTGACAATGATTAATATGCTGCAGCTGGCGGCAAAGGCAGACAGGTACATCCTGTTGCTATCTTTTACCGTTCTCAAAGGAATTTCGGCAGCATTATGCAGATAAATGGCCTAAAATCAGTGGATGCTGTCTTTCGTGACTGCATAGCTGGCATGGATGGTGCATTTCAGCCATCTACATTTCGGAAATGGGTCGGAAACGGCATGAAATATGCCTTGATCGCCGGGGCAGGTATGAGGCACACCCTATCTATCTCACTGTTGTTGGTCTCTAACATCATATTATAGGAACTATCTACTTGCTGATGGTTATAGCAGCCAAAAAAAACGAGTTCAGATTGACTGTATGAATGTTGATGAGATTTCAGCTGTATGTAACGCACTTCGCTGGCCTAACCCAGGTGAGTCTTCTTGATCTCAGTGATTCTTGCTCTAACTGTTATCTTAGATATGGACATGGGACAGGATATAATCGGTCGCCTGATTCCGTTGATTGACTACCTACGTCGTCAGATTCCCTTGATGATGTCGACCATGTTCTCCCATTCACTTCTCAAGGACTTAGGTTTAACTGGAGACATAGACTGTGGCAACTTGGACGATTCAGACAAATTTTTTGACAGCATTAGAAGGAAGTAAGTGCTTCATTTTTATTGCGATTTGTATATTAAGGTCACCAGTTCTTTTGTGTCATTGACTAGAAACCGGCCGATCTGGGCAGAGTGCCTGGAGCCTCTGGAACCAGCAGATGACCCTGTGTCCCTTCATGTTATCAATCAGAATCTTCTCATGTCCCATGCATCATCAAGCTGTTCTGATATGTCCACGCATCCGCCATCACCATTCTCAGAATCTGGGAGTGACAGTGATATCCAGAATTGTGACAATGCTCAACTGCAGCATGACAGGCCGCTTGACAGCGACAATGACATGCCAGCCCCTCCTCCTACTGATACATTTCGGTTTCCCGATCGCAAACGGCAGGACTACATGGTACTTGACACCTGATTTGATATAGATGCTGAGCAGAATAGGAAGATACTTTATCCATGTGATGATGATGAGAGGAGTGAATGGACAGATATGCAAAGGGCTTATGCAAGCCGTGCACGCGTGCTGTCGGACAGTATTGACTTTGCCTGCATGGTATGGTGTTTTGAATCTGATATTAGAGCTGCATATTTGATGTTCTTTTGTTAGGTATCAGAGCTCTATGATGACAACGGCATAAAGAAGGAAGGTAGTTATGTGGTTATGGATGAGAAAATTTTTGATCAGTCTGTGTGTTCTTGAGAATTCCCAGTCTACTAACTAATGTACATTTCCTTACAGGAAAGAGGTCCAACTTAATTGCTCGGATGGCTCAGTAAATGTTTTTGTCTGGGGAGATATGCCGCTGCAGATGTGTTCCTCATTGGAACACAACATACGAAACACTTTATTAGTTGAAAGTGGCTCTTCTCTCATTTATACCGATAGTTCTGCCACTCCAAAAGGGCACAAATTTCCGGTGATCCACTGTGACATGTACATGCGGAACGGAACGTGAGTGAGTAGTACCTGTTTTGCAGGGCCCCAATTATATAAAGGAACTAACACCTCCAACTAGGGAGAAGGTGCTCTGCCTGATGTGCATCCTCACTTCCTTAGACGCAAAGGATGCTCTAAGACCAACTATTATCAACTAGTCCCACGTGTTTCAAATGAACTCACGGAACACACCAGGGAGTATGAGAACCTTTGCAATTTGTTTGAGGAGTTCTTCCTGTGGGTTGAAGAAAAGGTACATGCCAGGTTTACATTGTTTTATGTTATTGATATATGCTAATGTAATTATTTCAGTTACTTGAATGGCTTCCTGATGTTTATGAAGACTTGGCCATATTTGCTGATGTTCTCCCAGGGAAGGTGGCTTCGCCTGTTCATCCATTTGGTGGGTTTGTTCTCAATATCAATGTTGTCACATGCTGCCACCATGACGTCAAGGACCTACGCGCATGCCTAGTTCTTGTCATAGGTGAACATGTAGGTGGAGAGCTGTGCTTGCTGAAGCCAGGCTTAGTGTTACGTTTGTGAAATGGAGACATGGCACTTTTCCCCTCTGGTAGGATTACTCACTTTAATCTCCACTATATGGGTATTAGAGCATCTATTGTTCTACATTCTGATCATGCTGGGAAGATGTGGGCTGAGGATAGGAATGGTTGGATGGGCCATGGATACATGTCATAGAATATAGTGCTAACAGAGACTTGTTTGTTTGTTTATATATGCCACGTAATCGTTGATATTAATTGTTTGCTCTTTCCACCACCATCTTCCTTTGTATCTTGTCATGGCAAAGAAACGTGGCACCTCCTCTAGGACTTCCAAGGGGTCATCTTCAACCAATGGGAAGAAGCCCAGCTCAGTGACAGCCTCAGCTCCCACCTCAAAGACTCGTTCAAAATCAAAGCCCAAAAGCAAAGGTAATCAAGGTGGCTCTGAGATTGAACCTCCTGCTTCCTTATCCACTGGTGGTCTGTCTGCTGCTGAAGAGAAGCTATTGATGGAGCTTTCTGCCAAGAGAAAAGCCCACAGAGCAGCCGCATTGCAGGAGCAGCAGGATGAACGTAAGCCATATTAATTTCAGACTTTATTTTAATTGGCCACCACTGCAGTTGTTCGTAAATGTAACGCTGAGATGATGGTGGCCGAGGAGGCTGATAACACCGACGATTCCTCCAATGGCAACAACAACACCTCCAAAAGACGTAAAAGGACTGTAATCTTAGATGAAGATGAAGAAGATCTGGATGCAATATTCAATGATGTCCCAGAGATGGACAATGGTGATGATAGTGAGTTGTTATACTAACCACTACAGCAAATTGTGATGCTCACTTAATCTGCTTACAGGCGACCAGGATCATCTTGATGACAATATACCTAATGAGGATGACTTAGATGATGGTCCAAAGGATGATGATTTGGGAAATGGGGTGTGCACTTTTTTCCCCTCATTATTAGTGGTGCCTAGCTGATAATAAGTTACAGATTAGTATCCAGGATGAAGACGGGATCAAGCCAACTAAAAGGAGCAAGCAATCTACTCGTTGCTCTGCATCCGTTGCTGCAGGATCCATTACATCGACCATGTCAGGATGACGAGATAAGCTCAGTAAGAATGACTTTACTCCTAGGAGTTTTCGTCTGGCTACTGCAAGCAAATCTACCACAAGGGAGCGCATTGCATTGTCTGATGCATTTCCCAATGATAAGGATAAGTTTGTCTTGGAGTCCATTCAGTACACCACAAAGGACAGTGATAGTTTTCAAAGTACTCTAGACAGGGTGCAGAATAACAATGATCTTCAAGATAATCTTATGGAATATGTTTGAGTTTATTTTGTCGTTTTCTGCTATTATATGGAGCTGATCTTATCTTAGGTGGGTTATGCGATCACCGGTCTATGTGGCGATCTGAAGGCAAAAGCGAAGGCTGGTATTGCAGGCTACTTTGGAATTCCTGGCCAGATGTCGAAGGCGGATATAGAGGAGGCAGCACATTGGCTTTTACAGGGATGCAAGTTTGCACACGGTGAAGTTGATGTTATGGTATATGGCCCGGGTATCTATAACCCGCTATACGATACTAACCTAGAATTGTTGAAACAGAAACGTACGGTTGTCAACAATGAGCCATTCAGTCATGCAATCATCAGTGACATGATCAGGAATCAGTGGTTTGGAAAGGGCAAGGCCAACATTCAAGCTTACCGAAAAATGATGGAGCTGAAGAAGATCCATGAGGAAATCATTATCCTAGTAGTAACTGCAGTGTGTCTCCTTCACTTATGCTGTGCTCAAATACATTTTCATCTGTTGGCAGATTGAAAATGCACTGATGGAGTGGGCAAGCGGGTCACACCTCAATGTGCAATTCAGCCATGAAGCAGCAAGCTTAAGGTGATTTATTTTATAGACATTATGTCCATGTCTAATATCTCCCTTTTTATAGATATGCTCATCATCGTTCAACATGGAATACATTGAAGGCAAAGTCAGCGACCTGGACTGCAAAGAAGCAATCGTCTTTGTTTCTTACTATAATGTATGTTTCTTACTATAAAATCATATAGATCTGACCATACTCTTTTAGGAACAATGTCAAGAATGCTCCAATTCTCGATGATGCCATTGAAAACATGGACTTGATGGATGTTGACTTTGACCAGCTGGAGCAGTCTGCAAGGTAGACGCTATACAAGTTATTGTTCTTTGTATAAACTATCGATGTCTGATTGACTTTTACAGCTACAGGCTCAATTTCATAACCTTGTCAGTCTATTCACCACCCCTCTACATCTACATCTCCATTTCCATTTTACTGTCAACTTGAATGGCCCATTTGTGTTTCTTTTGCATTTCTTTTGCATTTCTTTTGCATTTCACACCAGCTATTATCGCTCATTTATGTATATTTTTAATGCTATTTGGAGTATTTTGAACATAACCAGAGCAATTCAGAGCACTGTAGAACAGCAATAAATCAAAACATATACGTCTAAGAGCTCTTTATGACACTCTGAGGACCTTCCTCAGAGTACCTCAGAGTGTCCCAGAACACTCTCAATGCAAAATAGCCAGCCACTGTGCTTTCAGACCGTTCTAGGTCACTCTGAGAACTCTGGTGCTCTGAGCACTCTGACACACTCTAACACACTCTGACACACTCCAAGAGTGTCTCAGAGCTATAGTGTTTTTCCTGATGTTGCCTGCTGCAGTCACTACCCACTGCCACCCCACAACAAAACAAGGTGGACTGCATCGTCTTGCCACACTTAGAAGAGGGAGGGTCAGTGAATTGCAGAAGGAGTGGGAATGCAGAAGAGGTGACCTTGAGTCTGTTGCTCTAGGTGTAGACATGGTGGAGGGGACAGGGAGGTTGTGGTTGACGAAGCGGGTTCGTGAGGTTGCGGTTGAGAAGGAGGTTGATGTTTGAATTCGAGCTCAGAAGTTGGGCGGGGTTTGAATAAGGGATCCTCACGCTCGGAAATCGCTGCAAAGTCTTTGCCCAGCACTGATTTGATGTCGGTTTCCATCCTTGAGGTCTGTAATTGGCCCAGTGCCATGAACTAGGCTGTATTGTGGCCAGTTTCCATAGAAATTTAAATAAAAAGAAGCTGACTTGTACCAATGATGAATTCTATTCAATTTTCATATCAGTTACCCCCATTACCAAGTTTAGATAGGATCTAATATGAAACTGAATTAAATCTTATCTATTTCTGATGCTGCCCTTTCTAGGTCTCAGGGACATTGTGAGCACAACGGTGGTGTAGCCATGGCTAGCCATTTTTAGCCGGTATAAACTTCCAAATTAGGAAATTTAATAATTTTGAGCCTTGCAGCTTGTTGTCTGGCATTGCCCACGCTCACAATGTCACTAGACAGCTAATGAAAGATTGGTTTTTTTGTAAAATACAATGTCATAATACAAGCATTTTCCCTGTCTTCCCATGCCCTTTTCACCAGTGCAGAGGGCTCAAACATTTTCAGCTGTCCATTAATCTTTCATTGGTCTTGCCACATTACCGTGCCTGCAACCAACCTATCAACCATTGCATGAGCATGTTTGTCAGCAGAAAAATGGGGTCAATCAAACTCAAAGTTGTACATAGCACTCCTCAGTCCACTGGATGGTTGAATTTCTTATTCCATCATTCTAGTGCAGTGTCAACATGTGCCTTGCTCCAAGTTTTACCTTGAAGTCCAAGCCATCAAGTCTGATGTGACAATATGGCTGCCATTGGACTTTCAGAGCCATATCGGTCATACTGGCAAGGCATCTTACTCTGCTGGATTTGTTAATTGTATCATGAACCACATAACTCTCAACAATGATGTATGCAATTCATGGGGCATTGATGTGTTTGGTGAAAAAGCAATGCAAAACATGGCATTGCTGAGGTCATGGCCTGGGATTGGGATGGTGATGATGATGAAGGATGGCAGATGGAGAGCAAAGACAACATACCTGATCTTGAAATAGGTCCTAAGTCTGGGCATTGGGGGTAAGGAAGGGGTAGGGGCAGGTGTCCAGGATTATATAGGGTGTAGCCAAGTTGATCACTCCTGTGCCACTGATGGTGTTGTCTCCAATGGCATGTAGACACTTGATATCCATTACAGCTGATTCAGAAATGGATGACCAAATCAACTTTTTTTTTTGTAACCTTTTTTTTGAGACCAGCAACCACCAGCCAACTGTACTTTACACTATAATGGCTGAACTGGAGGATCTTCCTCCCTATACCATCAATGAGCCTTATCTGCTTCCCTGGATTCATATCCCAGCTGTCCCTGTCCCTATTCCTCTGCCAACACTAGCACCAGGGCCTCTCAGTGTCCTGGTGATGGATAATGCCAAGATACACCACAGAGATGAGATTTTTGAGCTGGTAGATTGCTTCAGTAAGTTATCTACAGTTGGATAGTTTGCAGTACTACCTTTCCATTGTTTCAGGTGTCTGTATTGAATACCTTCCACCCTACTCACCACACCTCAACCCCATTGAAGAGGTGTTCTCCAAATCAAGCATTGGATTCATCATTATGAAGATTACTACAGTGCTACAGAAGGTGATGGAATCTTATATGATATGTACAAGGTTGTGGATATTATCACACTTGAAGATGCTGAGGAATATTTTATACATGCTGGCTACTTTTGGTGTAACATATGAACCACAATGATGTTTGAACAATTATGAGAACAATGCATGAAACAAGAACAAAACAGGAACAACAAAATGAGAACAGCAAGGAAAGTATGAGTTGATCAACCAGCCATCAGAACTGACCAAGTCTCAACAGCATCTCTCATTGCTGCAATCTCACCTAACTAGAAATTCATCTCCTTCAGTTCCAAAATGGTCATAAAACATGAAACATGAGCCTCAAGGTAGAAATTTTCACAGAGTTTTTCAAGGACATTATTACCAAGGTTGTAATGAGCACAGAATTGTGCAATCAGCATATCCGTGCCAGGCAAACAAGATGGGTGAAGAAGAGTTGGACAGTTGAGGTTGTAAGCCTGAGTGACAGCCAGTGCTGCAGGACTTGCCAGCAGGGGTGCAATAACTGCTGGCTGAGGTGTGGGGGTTACCAGCTGAGGCATAGGCAGATGGAACATCTCCAAGACTTCACTACCAATTGTGAAGTTGAAAACTGGAGCTGTGGGGCCAGATTTGGCATTTTGTGCTTCTTGGCAACATTGGAGCATCAGAGAGCAGGTGTGTGTAATATCAAAGGGTTTGTGGTTTGAGGGTTTGTAGGAGGTTGCATGTTTTTCACCTTTCAGCTGTAATTGCTGATATCAGCTTCAGTATATTGGGGATGCAAAATATATACTATAGCTGAAGCCCAACAATCAAATTGCTTGTGGTTTAGAACTATATGCACACCTGTGTCAGGGTCCACATAGCAATATGTTCCAATACACAAAGTGTCTGGCTTGGGGCATTTCCACTCTTCAAGCAATGCCTGGATGTGGGTGTTCCTGTTCACATTTCCAGCAAGAGTAACCAAGTCTTTCTTCTCCTGAGAATTTGACAGATGAGGTGTGGGAAGCTGTAGAGACAATTAGATCACCTTTTTTACCTTTCTCTTGTCTGAATTTTCCTTCTCTACTTGATTCTCTTTCTCTTTCTCATCACTTTCCAGTTTGTCAATTATAGATATATTGATGGTTGGATCTTGAGTAGACATATTGCAAGGACTTTTGGGTCATGTGCAGCTGAAATCTTGACCAGCATTTGAGAATTCATGGTGTTTCAGGGCTTGTCAATGGACAGAAGGACAGTGTGGTTCTTTAAAACTTGTTTACTAATAGGTTGGCTCATTTCAGAAGCAGGGGTGATAGAGAGACTGTATGTGATCTTCTTGCCACTGGTTTCAGTAATAGGAGCTGAATCAAAGTGAGCACATATGTCCAATTCAGGGCAAGAATGTCTCTCACCATTCTCAGCCTTGCATTTGTGTTTCTTCAACACTGTCAGTGGAGGAGTTAGGACCTTTGTAGCATCCTTGCACAGGGTGCATGGTAGTATACTGTATAATGCAGTATGTTGAATTTATTGGACAAGTATACTAAATATTGTTATCATATTGTTGCACACAGTATTCAAAGAGTATTAAAAATGATGATTCAATATTTTGAAACAAAGTACATTACCAGTATTGAATGGCAATTTTACAATACTACTTCAATAATTTCAGTAAATGTCTTGTTATTCAAGCAGTATTCTAAAAGTGTCATTCAATACTAGTAATTTACTTGGTCTCAAAATATTGTATCATCATTTTGAATACTATTTGAATACTGTGTGCAACAATATGATAACAATATTCAGTATACTTGTCCAATAAATTCAACATACTTCATTACACAGTATGCTACCATGCACCCTGTGTTGTTACCTGTGGCAACCAACAATGTCATCACCATCATTGCTACCATTGCTGTCTTCATCTTTGTCTTCCCCTAGACTAGAGTTAGCACTCTGCCACTAATCTTCATCAGAAGGTGAGTGAACACCAGTGATATCCTGTCCTGGAGCAAGAGTATTGAGGATTTGTTTCTTGTGGTTTAGAGGGTCCATGACCCTCTGAGTCTGTATCCTTAATATATTACAAATCCAGACAAACCTGACCCCCTGTTAGAGTTGTGCAAACAACTCCGAATGGAGTGGAGTTGATTGGAGGATTGGAGGTGTGAACTCTTGAAGTAGGTTATCTACTTCCTTAAGCATACTGAGTAGGCACAAAGCAGAGTGGAGTTAGTCTGGAGGTCTATACTAAAGATGGAGATAGTGAGCTTAAGGTAAAGCCTTAAGTTTGAGAGCGAGGTACAGCTGCAACCAAATGAAACCACTATCCAGTCACTGTGACCAAGTGTCACATTCCGAACCCAGAGCCCACATGGTGAATAGCCAAACAGAGACCCTGGGGACCAGATCTCTGGCACAGATCTGCCCCCAAACCTTTGCAAAGCTTTGTGCTACATCCCCAAAAGACCCCAAAAGACAGTACAAACAAGCTGCAGCTCTCTAGCAGCAACTGCAAAGTGTCCCCGATGTGTGCACAAGGGTAACAGCCAATGTTGCACTGTAGACAAAAATAAGGAGAGGGGATCTCTCTCTCTCTCTCAAAAATGCAAATGCAAATGTGTTGCATGGGTAGCAACTTTCAACAAAGAAGGCACATTACTATGGCCATGAAGCTGCAATATCAAGCAGGATCAAGGGCCTGCAATAAAAGTGCAAGAATGTGCTCGGCTCCCTTAATAGTGAGTAATGTCCTGCAAAAAAGACATACCCTTGCTGTTCCATTGTGAGCTGAATAATTCCTTACAGTTGTTTCATGATGTTTGGGGCAAGAATGTGAGGAAGGGATTGAGCGCAAGCGGTAAAAAGTGGTTGGAACTCGAAGCAAAACAACAGCAATGGGCTAGCAAGTTATGTGGTTCTGAGGTGACCCTGGGTCCAGAACCAGCCACTAAGTAGCTGAGCTGATCACCATCTCAATGGCAAGGTACATTACCATCATGCATTTGTCCAGGACTGGCTTTTTCTCACTGTCCAGCAGGGACCGTGTTTTTCTTACCCATGAAAAATGTATGACTGTGTTTCCCTCCTCCAAATCCTTTGTTGCTGATGTTCCACCTTCAGTGAAAGTTTAGCTGCAAGCCCTACAAGGTGAAAAAAACATGGTCCTGCACCACCAGCAAAATGTGTGAGTTACTATGCACTGGCCCCCCCTTGTTCTCACTGTCCACTGTGCCCTCCAGTGCCTCTCATTGTTTGGACCTCTACCTTCCAGCCCCTTCTTGCCTTGCACCACACCTCTCAACTGTTCACCATGCCTGCAATGTGGTTTATTATTGGGGGCCCAGATCATTCAAGCATTCATATATACATGCCAAGGGCATGCCAGAACCAACCAGTTTGAATTGCTACCATTACCCACCAGCACGACACCCTGCATGCCTCACACCACACCTCTCGACTGTTCACCATGCCCTCAATGTGGTTTATTATCAGGGCCTGGATTGTTCAAGCATTCATATATAAGCGCAAGGGGCATGCCAGAACCAACAAGTTCATACAGCCTCCATTACCCACCAGTGCGATGCCTTGTGTGCCTTCGAGGGTCGCCAATGAAGACTATAACAAGGGCATCAAAAATGCACTCTCGGGCTTTATATCATGCCCCAGGAATCCCTGCATTGAGTGTAGGCCCTTCCCGCTCTCTTACAGTATCCAGTGGGACTCAACATAAAGGTCCCTCTACATGACCACATGCTCTTATATTAGTTTGTTTTGTGTATTGTAGCTACATTTATGCATTAATTCCTTTGTGAAAATAATTGTGAGGACCCATCTGCATGATGTGGATTTGAGGCTGTATATGATTGTATAATCATTATATAATAGCAGCTGCACATGGCACTGTCAGACTGCTTGTTTTAAAACTCTCATGTCTGCCCAATGAGTTGCTGCTGTCCACTGGGTCCTGGATGCCCCCAATCACTTGGATGTAACGGATGACTTGGAAGGAGAGCAGGAGACCTTACTTGAGCAGGAAACCTCTGATTCTGAAGAGGCTCATATGTCCAAGTTGCAGGATACACTTCTCCATGCTTTGAAGGGAGCAACTGAGGGTACTGATAGTGGCTACCAGAAGTGAGGAGCAGCATTTGCCCTTTTGTTTGGGTGAAGACAACCAGAATAATGCTTCCCTCTAGACTCATCATATAGTGCAGAGGCTTCTTGCTTGCAAATCACTTCATTGTTGAGAATGAGCCCTTCTTCTCACCAAAGCCACCTAAAGATGCACCATGGTACATTGCAGCATGGATCATGAATCAGTAAGTTCACCTTGGGCCATAAACTCACTTACTGACAACACAATTGGGTTAACGTAGGTGTGATGAGATTCTTCTTGATGGGTCAAAGAAACCAACCTCAAGTGAGCGTGGCACATACTCGCATGCACAAAAAATGTGGGCAGCTATGACATATGCCCTTGGTCGTCTACATGGACTCAGAACACTGCCTTGGCATGAGAATGACATGGGGAGATGGATTGGAAATCCATCACTGTCCAATGTGGTGTCCAGTTATATGGTAAGCTTATGCAGGAGAAAGGTAAACACTTCTTTCTACTGCCAAATGGTACTGATTTTTTAATAAATTATCAGGTCCAGGCTGGAGAGACATCAACCAGTGCATGTGCAATCACATCAGTATATGGTATTTTTGGCCAGAATGATTTGATAAACTCACCAGAGACAGAGTATAAAGTCAAAGCTATATGATTTCAATCACCAAGAACAAGTCTGGGCCCTCAAAGATTATGCTCCTGGTTCTCGCACACAGAAAACAAATCCAGAGCAACTCCATGAATTGGGTGGTGGTTGAAGTCAGCGATTACTGTGAGCTGCTTATACAATTGCATTCTTGTGTCTATTGAGTTTTTATGAGGTCCTCAAGATCCAAGAACAGGATATCGAAGTGGTCTCTAATTCTTGTATCATACTCACCCTACCATTTTGCAAGACCAGCCAATTTGGAGGTGAGTTGCATGGTCTTTATTTGGAAGTGCTGAAATAATCATCTTTCCCTCTCCATGCACTACCTGAGGCAGAAGCTAATCTGTGCCTAGTGAATAGCGTGGGTAACCCGTGGGTAATTTTGGCTGTACCCGTACCCGCACCCATTGTACCCATGGGTACAAAACCCGCGGGTTTTACCCGTCATTTTAAGCCCTGGATCGTCCAAAACGGTCAAGTATTGAGCTAGATATGCTCAAAATACTAGAATAAAGTATTTTGAGCATATCTAGCTCAATACTTGACCGTTTTGGATGATCCAGGGCTTAAAATAAAGCTGGCGGGTCCAGAAATCTGTACCCATACCCGTATCTGTGGCTATACCCGTGGAAGAACCCGTGGGTTCACCCATACCCGCGCATTTCTCTATCTGTGCCCAGTTCGAGCTCTGGCTGAATGGTTGGCTGAGTCCCAGATTCAACAGGGCTATATCTTTCACAAGATTGCATCAGGGGATCATGTTGCAACTACAAATCAGCCAATGGTCTGTCACTAGAACAGATGGGTTGACAACAATGAGCAGGCCTCAGAACAGTTCCTTGAGCTGTTCAGTAACAACCTGATTGATATTGGTATTGATCCTCATCCATAAGGGACTCACTCATTCAGGTGTGGTGGTTGCCAATACTTGGCATCAGAACATAGGTGGCCATTACACCAGATTTGTGACTGGGGAGGATGGAGCAGTAACATCACAAATTTGACCATTGTCAAGTATCTGATCTCATGGAATGATGATCTAACACTTAGTGTTTTAAAGTCTGGTTAGGTCCAGTTTTTTGCCTTTTTTAGACATTAACCAGGACCGGACCGGTTGCCTAACACTCCAAAAACTGAAAAAACCGGACTGGACTGATGGAAACTGGTTGCCATCGGTTTTTTCTGGTCTATTAACTGGTTAAAACCGGTTTCAACCTAAACTGGTTATTAACCAGTCCAGACTGGTTTTGCACCAGGTCTGGACCGGTCTTTACTACTCAAAACGGGAGGAATTTTAGAAATATTGAATTTTAGTTGTAAGTGTGACTTCTCATCACAGAGTGACACTACCTCAACTTCCAACCACAGAACGTCAAGTATATCGCGAACCATTCAAGGTAAGTCTTTCTTTTTGGTTGTACATTGTATAATTCACTAACATTTTACTTTTCTAATGTAGATATTCACCATGACGGCGGTCAGCACACCACCAACATCAACCACCACCACCAATGTGAGCCCACACTGGCACATCAACCAACCACCAGCAACAGCACCAGTACCAATGTCACCAGCACCAGCACCGGGTTTTCAATGGGTTGGTGACAACAACAGGGCTATGTGCCCTCAGGTATGTTTCTTATGTATTTAACATTAAACTGACTATATTATCTTAGATGATATTGCACACCCGTGCAAGAGAACGCGTCTAAATGCATCCCAGACCACGATCCCATGACGCCGGCACCAACGCCCAGCCAATCAACACCAGCACCAACTCAAAGCCACTGCGCCATCACCATGATGTCGCAAGTGCGAGCCGTGGCCAATGGCATTGAAATGTGAGCCATGTATGCTAAGAACGGGGAGGTCAGCAGCAACGCCAAAGCCCATGGCAATGCAGACGATGAGGAAAACCATAGCAAGGATGACAACAGTGATGAAGATGGAAAGCAACATGGACAATGGCGATGAGGATGACAAGGATGGCCACAACGATGACAATGGCCACAGAACCATGACCCGAGGTCGACAATGACCAGGACGGAGGGGCAACGAGCCCCCACCACCATGATACCACCTCGCGAACCGCGTTGGCCATGTCAATTGACATGGTGCCACATTCGCGAGGTTGCAAGTAGGTGGTGGGATGTGGCAAGGATACCGCGTAGCACCTGTGGGTCGTACAGATCGTGGTGGATGCTACCCGTCACGGGTATGGTATTCACGAGTGCAGGTGTGGTATTGACAAACCCAACCTGTGGTCAACCCTAGCTGCGGTGAAGGATTGGGCAGGGCAGGGCAGGGCAAAGTGCCCTCTATTATACATAAATTGTCCAATAGTTTGATTATCTAAATACACAGGTCATCCCCTCCGGCCAAAAACCAGCACTAGGGTAATTTTCCTATCTATGAGGTGAACTGGAAAGTCCGGTTGTAACCGGTTGCGGCCGGTTGCAACTCAGTTGCATAAGGGTGGGCCAAATCGGGCAACCGCAACTGGCAGCCTCCCACATCGGGTGCAACTGCAACCGGTGGTCCGGTCTTTTTCGGTTCAGTCCGGTTGGGTCCTGGTTTTTTTCTGGTCCTATGGACTGGACCTTGAAACACTACTAACACTTCCTTGACTTTTCACTCCTCCACATGTTCTACTGGACTACTGGTGGATTCCTGATAAAGTCCAGCACTCAAATTGCAAAAGTGTTTCTGCCAGGGATTGAACCCATGACCTCTAGAACTCTAAACCAGCCACTCAAACCATTGAGCCATTAGTCCTACTTAAGTCTAGCTTTGAGCTTCCAACAGAGGCATCTCCCTAACCTACACACTGGCTTTTTGAAACCTTTTGACCTTTTTCTCAATCAATATTGACAATATGGGATTTCTGACAACACAGATCAATAAATCCATATAGTGTGCATAATTTCCTTTCTATGTAATATTGTCTTACTAGATCTATTCCTGGTAGATTCCTGGTAGATTCCTGGTTAATTTAAAGAGAAGATTTAAAATGTACTGTATATTGCACTCCTCCACACATTCCTTTAGACTCTTTCAAGAAGTTTTCATTATAAACATGATAAGAAGATCATGATCAACCAATTTTAAAATATATCCAGTAGTTATCACACTGTTACAAGTGTTAGTAATTATTGTTAATATAAAGTTTTAGTTTCATTATCAGATACTCTCCTTAATATTTCTGTCTCATTCATTCCCTTTATGTAGTGTTGTTATAAATTGGCTGAAGTTGACTAATTTCAGAAAGCTGTGTGTTAGTCATTGTAAATTAAAAGTCCAGTAAAATCAGTAAATCTACAAAGAAATTAGAATTGATGAAAACTTAATAGAAACATACGCTCAAATACTTTCAGAGTCAGTAATTTTGGAACTTTTCACAATAGTTAATACACAGCTTAATGTTCACAAGCTTATACTCCAAGTCCTTCAGTTATGAATATCAGAACTCATTTGAGTATTGAAGGCTCTCTTATAGTTAATTGTACCTCCATGATAACACCATGTTGATGGGCATATTGTTGAACTTGGATTGCATCTTGCCAAATAAACATCCTCACAAACAAGTGTTGGTACTGCTTGATTCTCATTCTGTCTTACCAAATCAGCTAGATGACAACTAGTAATAATATCAGCTGCACTTGGGTAATGATAACAGCTCTACTGATGTCCTTGAGTCATGACTCTGTTTTCTCCCAATATTTCAAATGCTTATTCAGTAACAGATTATCTGGCAGTATCAGAAGCAGTAGTAACTGAATACAAAGATTCTCAAACAGATGTATGTCAGATCTATCAACAAGCAGTATTGCTGGAGTTTGCTTTGTGAATTGTCCTACAAACTATTTTGCCAAGACTTGGAGTCTGTAAATGCTGATGCATGAAAGCTATACATTCCAATAAGCCCTTCAACAATATTGATCCACCTATATACTATCCAACTTTGAGATACTTTGGTAAGTCTAGATATTGTTGGGTGGTGTCATGTTGTTCTTTGTTGGAACATGAACTCAATCACCATATATCTTCCAACTGCATGTTCTTACTGATCCTGTCTAATTAGACATGAACTATTCTGCAGGAAGGTTGCATGCCAAGTCATGCAACCTTTAGTATGCACAGTCACAAGTGACTGTGCATACAGTCCAAAGACACAAATTGTATAATATGCCTGGTAACTCATGCTCATTATGGTCTTTCAAACAATCATATTTCCTATAATTGAGGTGCATAAGTGCTCATTGTATGTATATCTATTTTACTTTTCATACATATGGCACCTCAGCAAATCTCTCCCAAGCAACATGTTGAGTTTATTTCCTTTGCAGTAAAACTAGCTACTGCAGATCTAATATACACTACTCTCATGCTCACTGTCTTCCTGTTTCAATCCAGCATCAGATTCATCTGTGTTCATTTCAATATATAGATCTACAGATGATATTGCCATATCTATACATAGATGCTTTATGCTTATATGGATTTTTAGCTGGTCCAGTCTTTTATTTCTATTTTGGTCTACAGGAAATTAGTATTCTGCACAGGATCTGAGCAGAATCTGATCACAATTATTTCTGAGTTTATAATCTGAGAGAAATTTGCTTGAATTTTTATAAATTGTTTGATATTTATTTATAAACTAAAAATTTAAATTATATTACTTCTTAATTCATTAATCACTATGGAGAGGGAGGGTGAAGGAGTGAGGTAGGAAAAGAGGAAGGGAAGAAAGGGGGAGGGAGAGGGGGTAGATGAGACAGGAGATGGCAGATGGCAGAGAGGAGGTGGCAATGTCTTTTGGGGGGGCCGTGTCATCATCAAGGGTGGCTGTGTCATTATTGTTGTCCTTTGTTGTTCTCATTCTTGTGGTCCTCATCCTGGTCATGTATGGTCATTGTCCCAGTCCCCATTCTCATTGCATGTCGTTGTCCCTGTCATGGCGCTGTCTCTCATTCCTGTTGGCCTTGTGGGCATGGGGGCAGGTATGGCCATGGGCATAGCTAGAATGTCATTAGTTAAAAAAATCAATAAGAAATCAACAAAAAACTCACAGATGCTTGGGCACATCGCCATTCGTTGCTGCTGTTGCCACCAGTAGCTGCTGCCAGCTGTCATGGCTGCAGTGTCACCATTGTTGTTGCCACCATTGCTGCTGCCACTGTTGCTATTGCAACTGCATTGCTGCTGTTCAAGTTGCTGCTGCTGTTGTGCTGGGCATTGCTGTTGGGGTCTGGCCTCTTTAACCTACCATGTCCCGTTGCATGGCATTTGGATGTGGTGGGGTCCTCATTTGGTGTTGGTGCGGTCTGTAGTACAACATCAGGGTCAGATAATGCAAAGGCCAAAAAAGCATACCTGAGCAGTGGGGGGTGGACGCACCATCCTGCTGCATCCACCTTTTCTGACCTCCCTGTTGTCCCATCTCCTCCATGTTTGGTCACATCCTGTGTGTCTGGGATCATTGCTGGCCGTTGCATGCCAGGGCCACATCCTGTTCATTGTGGACATTGAGGGCGTGGGCATGGGCATGGTGTTGTAGGTAATCATCAGTTCAAAATACATTAAAAAACTTACTTACGAGTTCTTTTAATTTATTAAAAGACTCATTCTTTATCAGACCTGGTTCAGTGAGGGTTCATAATTAATTAATTAATTAATTAATAAAGTTGATTGCCTATAGAGAAAATTTTTTTGGGCAAGAGATATGATTCTACTTCTGATACTGGAAAATCAGATACAGTTGGGGCCATGTGTGGACCAGCTTACATACGCATCTAAATATGGGTTGTTGCAAAAAAGACAAATTACCTTCCAATTATATTCAAAATATTCGTACTGGTCTCAATTCTCATCAGAATCAGCTGAAAATCGACCTGCTGACTAATATAATCATTTCGAATTAGGTGTGACAGTCACATGTAACCAATCTAACCATATAAGGCAATTTTTGATATTATATAGCAAATCTTTTGCTGATCGCAATGGTGACAGTCACATGTAACCAGTCTAACCATATAAGGCAATTTTACAATATATATGCTAAATTTTGAGGTGATCACAGGAGTCATAGTCACATGTGACCATTGTTACTATATATAGAAATATCCATATAAGCAGAAATTAGTGTAACTCAGATGATACAATGATATTTTTACTTAAAACATATAATTCAATGTGATATTGCTGTATATATTATATGCTAATTATATATTTCAAGCAAAATCACTTATTGATGTTTTTTTTTTTTTTTTTTTAATCCTAGTTTATTCTCCTTTATGGTACATCGTATGTAGAGATTACATTATTGATGTTTATAATAATCATACAAATAAAAATCCAATGACAGAAACAAGACTTTCTTCATGCCATATGCAACATTGGCCCACTCAAGCACAGCTGTCTTCATGTTATCATCTGTTGTATTGCAAGGTTATGGAGAAGTAGGGTTGAGCAAATATAAGTCAATTATTATCATACTGTTTAACGGTAGTTGTATTTGACTAGTGTTTTAAAGTCCAGTCCATAGGACCGGAAAAAAACCGGAACTGGACGGGACCCAACCGCAAAAAAACCGGACCACCGGTTGCGGTTGGGCCACTTTTGGGAGGTTGCCGGTTGCGGTTTCCCGATGT
>OY744467.1:1278265-1344813 GCA_963556145.1 Hygrocybe punicea | reverse complement strand
CAGCCCTCTGTTGCCTCCCCCGCCTCGCCCACCACACCTCACGAATGGGTACGGCCACGTCAATTGACGTGTGTACGACATTCGCGAGGTGTTCAGGCCACCCGCCCTTTCATGGAAGGTGCATATAAGTAGGTATTTTTCATTTTTTTAAATATACGTAGAGATTTGCAAAAGAAAAGAAAAAACAGGTATACCTACTGAAAACCTTGTGAAACGTAGACGCACATGTTCGCGAGATGGAGGCAGGGCTACAGGGAGAGGGGTGAGGCCTTGTTGTCCTCATTCCCCCCGCACTGTTGTTCTTGCCCCATCCAGCCTCGTTGTCGCTGTTTCCTTCGATGTCGATGTCCTCTCGAAAGCTGTGCACACGTCAATTGACGCGGCCGTACCCATTCGTGAGGTGTGGTGGGCAGGGGAGGCGGGGGAGGCGACAGAGGGCTGGGCAGCAGGGAGAGGGATGGGGACTTGTTGTCCTCGTTCCCTTTCCCACTGTTCCTGCCCTGTCCATTGTCGTCAGCCTTGTGTTCACCTCGCGAATGCCGTGCACGCGTCAATTGACGCCGCCGTACCCATTCGCGAGGTGGTGGTTGGTCTGGGGAGGCAGTGGAGGGGCTGGGCTACAGGGAGAAGGGTGGGGACTTGTTGTCCTCGTTCCCCAACTGTTGCTCTTGCTCCGGTTCATCCTCGTTGTCACTGTTTCCAGTGATGCCGACATTGCCTGGTGGCCCTGGTCATAGTGGTTGTTGTTAGTAGAAGCCAGATGGTGAGGTGACTTACCTGTGCCGGTACGTGGGTGCACCACCCTCCCGGCTTGCTCTCCATCGCCTGCCATTGCCTTGTGGAGCGGGGGTGGTGGGGAAGGGTAGGGGGGCAGGAGAAGGCAGGAGAAAAAAAAGATACCCGAAATCGCGCAAACGCGCAGTGTTTATCGCGCAAATAATAAAAGTGCACGTGGAGCGTCATACAAGAAGAGGCCAGCATTTGACCACGTCCCCGCCGATACTCTCGAGCTCTGGCAGGTTTCTATCCCCGTCGGCCCTAGCTTTAATATCTCCCCCGCAAGCGGACGATTGTTATCGCCTGTGGACAAGTTATCAGACATCTTTGAGGACGCGCCTGCTAAAAAGCACATCCACATCGTCATAAAGGCTCCGCCTGTTGGTAAGTGCAAATAGTTAGTCCTTGTCGCCTTTCTAACTGTTAATCTACCGATCTCCCGCATTTTCCTGTATGCGCCAGAAATGCGTCGATTTGTTGGTACGCAGTTTCTCGGGCTCCCTGAGGTATTTTACCAGTTTACATCCTCTGGCGATAGGTTTACTTGGTGGCAAGAATGTTGTCTCGGTCGGATGGGAGCAGATGTGTATTCTGCACACATTCTTGTGATTGCTTATTTATCATTCCCCCTTTAACAGTGGAAGGTATGATCCTCCTAATCATACAGCAAGCGTCAATCTCAGACCATGCACACAGCTGCTCATAAAGCCTTTCACATGTCATGGGTCGGAAACAGTGATGTTCTTCTCTCGAATCCATGGTTATCAGGTCAAAGAGCGACCTTCAAGAACCATATAATCACTCAATCTCGATTATCTTCTCGTCAGGCATGGGCAAGTCTCGCACGGTGGATGCCGTTGCCAATTTAAAATTCTGTTTTCCTTTCAATTTGCGTGCACCACTTGCGCCCGGTGATACTGGTCAATGGGGTCATTTGTTCCTCCCTCCCTCCAACTGAACCTATTGTTTTTCATTAATACAGCTTACCCGCCCGCAGATACGGAAATCCAGCAATATTTTATTCGCCAGCAGAATGAAGATGATTACGATCTCCAACTTCGATATTCGGCCTTTCTTGAGGTCTTGTTCCATGTGGCGATGGCTGATATCGATGGCGCAGTCTCGTAAAACCGATACCTCTCCAATGGAAGGATTACTTGGTCGATGGCGAGTCAAGAACTGAAGTGGGAGGTGGACGTACAGGTTTCTACCGTCGTGTTGTTCGGGGAGCCAAACACGTAACCTTACATTGTCGAATTTTGTTTGCTGTATCTGAGATTTCTTCATAGCGCCTTACTGTCCTGAAGACACAATATTCTTCGATGGATAAAGCCATTCGTATGTTCACTGTCTGTCTAATGCTCATACGATAACACTTTTATCATAGAAGTAATCTCTGACAGCATGGAGGATTCCTGTAATCAATTGGCTGAACACTTGAGGCGCAAATTTGGTCAATCGACAATCGAATCAGATCGAAAGTTGGCCAAAAATCCCGTTTTCTTTTTCCTCTACTTCGACGAGGCTCACGAACTAATGAAAGAACCCAAGGCACCAGCTCAGCGCACCGCTTATCATGTTCTTGGCCACGTCCTTTCTCGCATGGTCAACCATCGTTTCTTTACCGTTTTTCTTTCCACGACCTCTAGCTTAGGCAGCTTTGCACCTTCATATGTGAAACACCCATCAGTCCGTGATTGGGCAAGGCACTGCCTTCATACCCCTTTCACCGAACTTCCCTTCGATAACTTTGCCCATCGCGTTTTCGATGGACTCCTCCAGGCCAATCCCGCTGGCGTGAAACCCAATCATGTTTGCACTGTCGAACATATCATTCAATTTGGGCGACCCTTGTACGTATGCCACAACATACTTCTGGTCGTCATCCTCTGACCCGGGACGTAGATGGGCCACAATGTATCAGTGCGGCAATGTCAATGTCAAATCAAGCATGGTAAAATTTGCCATGATCAAACTCAGTCGGGGTCAGGTCAACGACGAAGCGACCTACGCTGCGATCAGTATACGAGTCATGCTGGACTTTGACATTGCGCGCGAGAGCTCAAGAGCTCTCGAATTGAAGCTCGTCGAATCACATTTACGTGTTCCTTTCGCGGTTACGAACTCCCTAGAGTTTATGCGTACAGGTACACCATCTGAACCGATTCTCGCCGAGGCAGCTGGCATTCTACTCGATCCTGATGCACGCAACGCGCTCCAGGTGACCGCCCCAAGCATACTTGCGCCTGCTTTCGAAAAAGGTTTATTCGCGAAGGAGGAACGTGGAGAAATGGTTCTCTGCCTGCTATGGACACTAGCTCATGACGTGGTTACCAACGGAAAGTTCCGATCATCCGGCGACCATGATGCTCTGCGGTTTCATAAACTTATCTCTGTTGTTGAATAGTTAAAGGCTCTATTCAACCCTCAGTGGCATGATGTTATCCTGCACTCGAAACCTGTCGGTGACCCTGAACATGGATTATCTTTGGAGGAAGCTTTTCAAGGACGTTTACATCCACTTTACACACTTTGTTCGCGCTGGTGATGACAAAGTCATCACTGTCAAAGCCCTCTGGGGCGCATTCGTTCGTGCAATGCATATCAATGTGCAGATAATCAGAAGTCCACTGATGTCGTTGTCGCAATGCACCACGGGGGGCGAGAAGCACCGATTGGGCCAAGTGCCACCTCGCCACTTTTGGGGCAGGCGAAGGACCGTCTTATAAGTTCACCAACACTACTCAGTCCATTTATGGCCGGTCAACCCGAGAACGATCTTCCCGTTCTATCAATTCTCATGGAACTAGGTGTGTCGAGATCGCATGTCTGCCCTCATGAAGCTGTGGAATTTCCGACGCTGCGACCCCTGGCATCTCCACGCCGCGAAATGCATATAGTACCACTCACGACACATTTGCGGTGATCCCCAAGGAAATGACGCCCAAGTATCAGTCCCTCCTCGGGGTTTCCACCTTAATGGATGACTTTGCACGAAAAGACAACGAGGAGTACCTGAGTGCTCTCCTGCGTCAAAAGCCCCTCTTCTATGCAGGCAAGGAAGAGTCGTGGGATTGGCTAAGTCATAATGCACATACATTGGGTGTTTGAGCTGTTACAGCACTTTTCACTTCACCCCAGAAACGTTGCCATGTGGGGTAGCCTGAAGTGCCAAGGATCCATTTGCAATGAAGCTTGTGAAGCTTATCGCTTGTTCGTGAAGCTTTCCGAAATCAACATACGGTATCTATTCAGGGTGAGTGAGATATTCCAGCGGTACTGTTATTCGTTGTTCATGTTCTTTTGCAGTTATTCTGCCGTGAAACACTTGTGGAGGTGTCTAAAACACCCTCACGTTTCAGAATTCCTCGGTGTAGATGCACGCACCTTTCCATCATCCATTTGCATGGTGTCGCCTTGGATGAGGAATGGTAGCATGTTGTGGATACCAGCGCATAGACGGTATCTGTCTGAGTAGCCAGAAGTGTTTACTCTCCAGCGTAGAATGGCTCTTCGGTTGGGACCGCTAATTCCATACACATGATACAATTGGGAATACATATATCGTACAGTTCAGCTTCTCAAATTCATTGGATCATGATCAAGTCTTATCTGCCGCCAGCATATCCTCAACGGTCTTGATTTTCTCTTCGATGCCTTTGCCGGGCGTAACATGTCGGTCAGTACGCGTTTCAATGCGAAGGTTCGCGGACACTCTCGGGATGCCCTGAAAAACGGCGGGATTAGAGCGACATCAAGATGGAAAGACTAACATACCCGAGCATGACCGATAGCATGACAATCGTGTACTGCTTGAGAAACAAGATTCCAGGGTCCTTCTAAACCGACAGGGCGATAAAGGGGCCGCACACGAAGCGGAAACTAAAACCGTACCAATATTTGTACCCAAGGCACTGCGGGGGGAATAGAGTCACCACTCAATGCAATATATTCTGGTGACGGTGAAAGGGCTTACTGCATCTATAGTTGGTGTGGAAGGTTAGGTAGGTTCACGTATGCTGGAGTCAGGGGTAGAAACACCTACCTTGTATTTCAAGCCAGATTTCTGCAGGAGCCGTAGGCATTCCGCGATGTATTCCCTGGACTAATATTGACACACGCAGGGTGGTAAGTTATGTGCTGGCGTCTTTGCCTCAGTGAGAACGTGCATACAGATGACCCGGCGCCCACGGGGGTGACGCAAAGGTCTGATGAGTAAAACGGTTCAAGGGAAGCGCTACTGGCACATACTATTCCTGAGTGACTTACCGGCAACCACATAAAGCTTGGTGCTGGTGGTGGAGGATTTAAGCCTGTTGAATACAACTCGGGTTCGGGGGATGCATATTTTGCGAGCAGGTGGCAGGCGGGCTCGAAACATTGAGGGCTAATCGAGGGTGGAGTTTTTCCCATGCGTGCTCGATGACCAAGGACTAGGAAGAAATAATTATAGATTAGATTAGATTAGATAAACATTTAGGCGGTACCGATTCTACCGAAGGTTACTGTCTTTTTCAGGCAAGTTGGCGGAGCCCGAAAATAAAACTATAAAAGGCAATGTTAACAAAAAGATTCCATAACTCCCCGAGAACTCAACGGATTGCCTTCGGTAGTAGCGCATTTTGACACCATGAATTAGTAGCATTAGTTTGTCATAGGCCGAGCAATATATTTGAAGTTTTGAGATTTTCGGCATCGGAAGGTCGGCATGCCGAACTTGATCAGATTCAGAAATGGCCGTTGTTGAATGCAACCATGACAAGAGGTGACAAGATTCCTGCAGCAGTCCATTGGATCGTAATCCGCCTGTCCTCGCTACTGTTACGGATCGCTGTTCTTATAGCGGACTCCGGCAACAAAGAACCAAACGAGGATGATTGATAAAGGGAGAAGTGGATATAAACAAATGTACGAAGAGGGAGGAGTCTAGGTGTCTGGTAGCAATCGGGGGAAGAGTAGCTAGACTAAACTTAAGGTTACTGACTACAATTGTCTGTGACTAAATACTATCGAACGACTTCAGGGCTGGCTTCTTCGTCATGCGTGGTTGCGTCGAGGATAAGCTCCGAGATGAACGGCGTCTTCGTGTGCTTCGTGGTCTGTGCGTTTTAGGGTGCCAACGTGGTGGCCATCGGCTACGTTGCATGTCCGGTGTCAGCAGACAGCTGATTCGGTGATTGTGCTGCGCGGTATTATTAAGGGCTTGTACCAACGTGTATGATGTATCGGCGGCAATCGGATGATGAGGATAGTCATGTGGATTTGGATATCGTCGTTGATTGTCGTCGATGATGTTTTGGACCCAAGCTATGACGTTGTTTTGTGACGTGGTGTCAGAGTCGGGGTCAGAAACGGGGGTTAGATCGGGGTAAAAGGTAACAATACCCCCGGAACAAGGGGAATCGTCCCGATTAACCGGAGGGAAAACGGAATCATACACGGCGGCGCAATCGATGAACTCGCGGTACGGATCGACGGGGTCATCGGTGAACCAGACAGGGACAGTTGGGGGAATAGCAGGACGGGGAGGGCCAATGGGACGCACGGAGTAAAACGTACGGGGGGCGAAGAAGAGGTCAACGCCGAGATGAGCGATGTCCGACGTGAGGTGGACGGAGCCGAACGAAGAAGGAGGCATCAGGTCGACGGCGAAGCGAACATCACGGCCACAGAGACGTCGCTTCGAACGAGGGATACGGAAGCGAGGAGGAAGGTGATGGAAATAAGGCGAGGAAGGAAGATAAACAGCGGAGGCAGACATAGAGGAAAGAAGGCAAAGAGCGAAGGAAGGGAAAGAAAGGAAACCAGACGATATATACAAGAGAGAAAGATTAGGGCAGGCATTCAAAACACGAGGTGATCGGGATTAACGGGATGATCGTGGGTAAAAGACGAAGGGAGAAGGGAAAAACGATGTGGTGTTGAAATATCGTATTCGTGTGAAAGAGCGGCGGAGGGGATTGGCGAGGGAAGGTGATAAAAATGAATAATAGGGAAAGCGTAAGGACAGGGTTTTTTGCGTGAATTGAAGTCGTGATTGCCAAAGCCGGTGATATCGGTGAGCTGGGCAGGTGCGATGACGGGAGAGGAGATTTCGATGATGGATGTGACGGCATCAACGGGAGCGGTTTCATAGAGATATGCGTGGGTGATGCCAGGGGGAAAGAGGTATTTGCGGAATTCATGGTTTTTTGAACCATTACAGATGAGGGCGGCATTGTGTGGGTAAATCGTGAGCAAAATAGATGAGGAAGAGAAAGGAGGGATAACGGAAGGGGGGAGAGTAAAAAGAGAACGAAGGGATGAAGACGAAGGGGCGCGGGGATGTAATTTATGGAAATCATTGACGAGATCCTGGCAATATGTGGTTTCGGACGCAGGGATCCAGGAATCTTCGTCACGAGGATAGTCGAGCCAATGTACTAAATAATATAGTTTGTTGCGGCGTATGCGGGAGTCAAGAATATGCTCTATTTCGTAATGGTCGTCGTTGTCGATAATATCAGGAGGTGGTCGAAGATGGTATTTTTGTTGTATGGTGGAGGAGGGCGGTTGGAATGGCGAGAGGAGAGCGACGTTGAATATAGGAAAGATCTTCCAGGTCTTTGGTAACTTCAACTTGTATGACGAGGATCCGATTTTGTCGAGGACGGTGAACGGACCGAATTTTTGATTGTCAAGCTTCTTACTCGGACGATCTGTGGTCAGATTCTTTCCATTTAGCCAGACTTTATCACCAGGAGAGAAGACAATTTTCTTGACATGACTGTCATACTTATCCTTCATGGTTTGTCTCGTAACGTCCGCAATTTCGCCTATTTTTTGTTGTATTGATTTCATTCGTGTAATGAAATCGTGAACGGCTTCGTTGGCGATCGGAGTATACTTGTCGACATCGAGACCGGTCCAAGGATGTTGTCCTTGCGTGGCGAAGAAAGGGGAAGTTTTAATCGTGGATGATTTGCGATTGGCTAATGCAAATTCGGCAAGGGCGAGCCATTCATGCCAGTCATCTTGTCGGTAATTGGTGAAGAAACGAAGAAAAATTTCGAGTTCTTGATTCATTCGTTCTGTTTGTCCATCAGCGCGTGGATGATATGCTGTTGTTGGACGTCCTTTGATACCGATCAAGGAGTATAATTCAGTGATAAAACGTGAAACGAAGACCGAGCCACGATCAGAGATGATGAAGCGGGGCATGCTGAAGCGTTTGAAGACGTAATCCCGAAATAGGCGTGCCCATCCTTCTGATGTCAATGTTGTATTCGTTGCGATGAAGATCGGATGTTTTGATCGTTTGTCGACGATAACCAAGATGGCGTCAAAGCCATGTGATTCAGGTAAAGGGCCAATTATATCGACAGAAATCGTATGCCAATTATACGGTGGTACATCGTGAGGGAAAAGTTGTCCGAATTGTTTTCCTCGCCGTGGCTTGTTTTGTTGGCATTCGGCACAACCTTTAATATACCGTTCGACGTCTTCTCGGATGGTTGGCCATGTTGTTGTTCGTGAGATCAATTCAATCGTTTTATCACGTCCAGGATGGCCTGCGGTGGGAATATCGTGATGTAGGGAAATGATGTTGTCGTATGTAGGGGTTGCATGGAGTATTTGTCGGATCGTTTGTTCTGGTAATACAAAGAGTGAGTCAGGAAGACCAATCATACCTTCGTTGTCTTTTTCTTTGGGTTTATGATCGACGCGTCGTGAAAGGAGATCGGCTTTTTTGTTCTGCGATCCCTTACGGTATAACAAACGGAAACTATAGTCCTGTAGGAATGCGATCCAACGAGCCTGTCGTCGGGTGAGATCTTGCGGTTTGCGATAATATTCGAGGTTACGATGATCGGTGAAGACATCAATTTGTTCTTTCGCACCAAGAAGAAAATGTCGCCATTCTTCGAAACTTCGTATGATTGCAAGTAATTCTTTATCGAAGATTTGGTAATTGCGTTCTGCTGGTGTCATCGTTGTTGACATGTATGCGACAGGGCGGAAAAGACCGTCAGGTTGTTCTTGCGAAAGGATAGCACCAATCGCATAATCTGATGCGTCACATTCGATGGTGAATTTTTTATCGGGGACAGGTAATACGAGGATTGGATCGGTGGTAATGATGGCTTTTAATTGATCGAATGCCTTTTGTTGTTCTTCTGTCCAATCCCATTTTGCTTTTCCCGTCAATTTGTGTAATGGACTTGCGATCTGTGAGAAGTTTTCAACGAAACGACGATAGAAATTCAGGAAACCAATGAATCGTTGTAATTCGGTTTGGTTTGTTGGAACGGGCCAATCAGTAATGGCATTGGTTTTGATGGGATCCATCTGAACTTGGCCATCTCCGACGATAAGTCCAAGATAATCGACTTTTTCCTTGTCGAATGTACATTTCTTTGGTTTCAAGAAAAGATTGTTCTCGCGGAAGATCTTCAAAACTTGTTTCGTTCGTTTCTGGTTTTCTTCGAGGGATTTCGAGAAAATCAAGATGTCGTCCATGTATACCAATAGCCATCCTTCACGTATTTCGTATCGGAAAACGTGATTCATCAATCGTTGAAATGTCGGTGGTGAATTCTTCAGGCCAAAGAACATGACCGTCGGTTCGAATAAACCTTTTGGTGTCAGAAAAGCGGCTTTGTGTTCATCGCCTTCTTTGATGCGGACGTTGTTGAATCCCCATTGTACATCCAATTTTGTGAAATATTTGGCTTCGGCTAATTGGTTGATTATATCATTGATCAGTGGCAATGGGTATTTGTCATCGACTGTCCACGAATTTAACCATCGATAATCCTGAATTGGTCGTCGTTTGGCGGCATCTTTCTTCGATACGAAGAAGAAAGGAGATGCGTAAGGCGATTTGGAAGGACGAATTCGTCCTGTTTTCAGGTTTTCGTCTAAGAATTTATCGAGGTCTTGTTTTTCGATCGGTGATAATGGATATAATTTACAATCATGATGATCTGGTGCATCTGGTTTCAACGTTATAGCGTGATCCCATGGTTTTCGTGCAGGTAATTCATTGAAGCCGGACGGTTCGAAAACATCTCGATATTCATGATATGTTTCGGGTACCAATTCCTCGAAGGTCTTTTCTTTTTGTTGTTCTTGTGCCTTGATGGCAAGTTCTGTTGACTTCGTCATAAAGGAGCGAAAGTGTATGGGATCCATTGTTTCCTCCATAACTTGATCGAACCAAAGGGGTCGTTCCCAAACTACCGTGTCAAATTCAGTTGATCGTATTATTGATGACGTTCCGCAACCAGAAAGACATCGAGAAAACTTGATCTCGTTTTCTCGCCAATCAATTTCTGGGTTGTGCTTCTTCAACCAATCGTATCCGAGGAAAATATCCATCTTGGCCAATGTTGTTACCGCAAAACGGAGTAATTCTTGATGATCGCCAACACGCATTTGTAACTCACAATATTCCGTGATCTGTCCTGTTTTTGGTTGTGTTCCATCACTCATGTAGGAGTTAAACGGATTCAGGTATGGTTTTGTCGGAATGTTATGTGCTTTAACGTAGCCGACGTCAATAGCGCAAATAGTACATCCGCAGTCAATCAAACTTGTCATGGGATATTGTCGTCCATCCTGTGGAACGGAGACAAAACCATGAACCAATAAGGCCATACGGAGTTCGGAATCTTTTTGTGTTATAGCTCGTATCGGTTCCAATGTCCGTGATTCTTGCGGTGAATCCTGTGGCATGTTTTGTACCAACCATTGTACTGCTTCTGCAATAGGTCGTCGGTTAAGCGTTAAGACGAGTCCTGGTGAAATCTTGTCCGTCCATTGACCATGGATGTCCCAATCATTCAAGATGTCAAGGGCATAACCCATCGTAGTCGAGCGAATAGCAACGATCGTTTCCATCGCATTGAATTCGGATTCGATTGTCGTTTTTCTTTTCTGGGATTCGATTTTCTTTTCTTCGTCTGCAACATGGGTATCTCGCCACGTGTTGCTTTCCTCTTCCAGTTCTGATGTTGGTGTTTGTTTCAATTCGTTGCGGAGGACTTTGAGTTTGGTGAAAACGTTGTCAAATTGTTTACATACGTATACATCTTTCTCAAGTCGTGCGATCGTGGCCTCCTGCGCTTCACGTCGCTTCATCAAAAACCCTCTTGCTTCAATTTCAACGCCGTCAACTCATCCATCAATGCGGCAATCCGGGCGTCTTTGCCATCGTCTTGCTGTTGTCTCGGTGTTTGTTGAATGGTTTCCATAGAACGAATTTGTTGCCGTCCTTGTTGTTCCGGACAGTTACGTGAGATATGTCCGGGTTGTCGACATTTAAAACAAATTCCTTTCTTCATGAACTCCAACCGTTGTTCGTCCGTCAAACGGGTAAACGTTTGTCGTTGAGGTGATGTTTGCTGTTTATCGATGTCCATCGGGACAGATTCCGACTGTGGGCGAGGTACTGTTGTCTGTTGTGTTCGAGGAGTAGTCGATGTGGTTGTTGCGTTTGGATTATATCGTGTTTTTGTCGGTAGATTCATCGATCGTACTTGTTCCTGACGACGACGCCATTGTTGATCAAGTCTGACCGTTTGTTCGCGCCATTCCTCGATAGTAGTTGGGATCATCATCCCAGTATAGATTTGATCGATCAATGGTTTGTTCATGTGGAGTTCAACGAGCTGAATGAGATAACTCTCGTTGAACATTTCGCTCAGTCCAGCAAGACGTCGGAGAGTATCAAACTCGATCCAGAATTCGTCTGCTGTCATTTTCCCTTGACGCAAGTCGTTTAACTTGGTCAATGCGTCCTTCTTCTGATCCGGTTTTTCAAAGTGTCGTCTAAATTCCTTCGTGAAGTCGTCCAGACTTCCGAAGTTGACGGGGTCGTGCTGCAAGGCAATGTCGACGTACTCGTCCGCCCACCGTCCGGCGAGTCCTCCTTGTAAGTACGAGAGGATAAAAAGGATTTGCTTTTCCTCTGAATCGAAGGCGGTGATGTTTGCCCGGATGTAGATATGGGCACTTCGGAGGAACGTTTTGAATCCCGCTTTGTTCCCATCGTATTTAGCCGGCGGAGCGATATGAGATTTGGGAGATGACGGGGCTGCGGGTGCAACAGTGGTGGTATCTTGGGTTTCGCGGTTTTCTTCGGTGTCTGACATTCTGTTGTGTGTGTGTGTTTGATGGTGAAGAGTAAGTGTTGAAGCAGAAAATGATGGCGGGGGGAAAGACGGGGGTCGGAAGGTGATCTGTTCTGCGACGTAATGGTCGAAGTCGTCGTCAGAGGAATCTGACGTCTCGGTTGCAAGATGGTATTCGTCGTCGCGTTCCCAATTTGGGGTTCGATATCGTCGAGGTTCCAGGTTCTTTTGGTTCGTTTGTCGAGGGAGTAAAGAAAGTTTAGTCTTGTGTTACGGATCGCTGTTCTTATAGCGGACTCCGGCAACAAAGAACCAAACGAGGATGATTGATAAAGGGAGAAGTGGATATAAACAAATGTACGAAGAGGGAGGAGTCTAGGTGTCTGGTAGCAATCGGGGGAAGAGTAGCTAGACTAAACTTAAGGTTACTGACTACAATTGTCTGTGACTAAATACTATCGAACGACTTCAGGGCTGGCTTCTTCGTCATGCGTGGTTGCGTCGAGGATAAGCTCCGAGATGAACGGCGTCTTCGTGTGCTTCGTGGTCTGTGCGTTTTAGGGTGCCAACGTGGTGGCCATCGGCTACGTTGCATGTCCGGTGTCAGCAGACAGCTGATTCGGTGATTGTGCTGCGCGGTATTATTAAGGGCTTGTACCAACGTGTATGATGTATCGGCGGCAATCGGATGATGAGGATAGTCATGTGGATTTGGATATCGTCGTTGATTGTCGTCGATGATGTTTTGGACCCAAGCTATGACGTTGTTTTGTGACGTGGTGTCAGAGTCGGGGTCAGAAACGGGGGTTAGATCGGGGTAAAAGGTAACAGCTACTTAAACCGGAAGACATCGCCATATACACAGGAATTTCTCCACGTTCTGTTGAACGCATCCTCCATTTCTTCAAGCTGCACGGCACAATCAACCACAAGAAAGAGGAACGCAAGAGAAGGCGTCAGTACCTGCGGAATATGGATGTTGAGGTATTTATTGTGGTTTTTTCCATTTTTCGAGGCTAATAATCTATCTAGTTCCTTCTGGGGGCTATTAGGGACACCCCAGACCTATACCTTGACGAACTTAAAGAGATGCTTGCATCTGTGTGCGGTCAGAATGTCTCGCTCTCAACAGTGTGGAGGGTCCTTCGAAGGGCTGGATTTACCCTCAAGAAGGTGGGCATGTTATTCTACTGTTACATATTGATCTAAAATCATGTTCTAGGTCACCAAGCAAGCCGCTGAACGTTCAGCAGAGAAACGACTTGATTATCTGGATAGAATTAGTCGATACCACGCAAGTCAACTTGTTTTTGTCGATGAAAGCTCTGTCGACCGTAGGACAACATACCGAGGACGTGCCTGGTCCATTCGTGGGAGTAAGGCGCAACGCAAGGCATTTTTTGTGCATGGAAAACGGTACGTAAGACTTTTATTACATCTCCTAGAACATTCTCACATCCTCCAGATTCTCTGTCCTCCCGGCAATATCCATGGATCATGGCATTCTACATTGCGACATTATCGAGGGATCTTTCAGCACGGCAACATTTACTGAGTTTATCCGAGTTCTCACCGAAAACATGCAGCCTTACCCTGGCCCAAATTCCGTGATCATCATGGACAATTGCCGTATACACAAGCACCCTGACATCCTGGAGTTGATCAAGAGCAGGTATGAAACCATGTATTATATATTATCGACGTAACACTGACTGAGCTACCAGGGGGATACGGTGTGAATTTCTTCCACCATACTCCCCCGATTTTAACCCCATCGAGCTGGCATTCTCGGCCATGAAGTATAACCTGCGGCGTGATGGTGATTACGTTCGTATGGCTATGACTGAAATGGAAAATGTCAACATCCAACATTGTCTCCTTCGTGCACTTTATCTGATAACTCTCGAGGACATACACGGCTGGTATCACCACTGTGGTTACATCTAGCTACGTTTTCAAAGTCCCATTCTCCCTCCTTTTTTCTATTCTTTTGGTACCCTTGCAGTCTGCCTTTGTAGTACGTATTCCAATGTATCAGCCTTTTTTGTGTACTGTATACGACACTGATTGTGTTTGCATGATGGTGCATATTTTTCTGTGGTGTTTTACGGAATACTTGGGTATGATCAATCTGCGGAGATGAAAGACATCCCCCGTACCCGTAGCTTACTTATGTATTGTTCATAGCTGGCTAGCTGGCCCAAGTTGAGTTTCAAAGTTCCCGATGAGACAATGTTCTTGTATAATACGAGGAAAACACATGAATTGTTATTGGCCAGCAATGACGGCTACATGACTATGGATCTGGGATACTTGGTATAAAAAGTTTACGTGCTTTGATCGCATCAATATCAGCCTTCGCATACTGCATAATCTGCAAAGCGATGCCAATTTTGTTTCCAACTCCAAGCCATTCTGCAAGATCCCGCACAGAGAAATAGTCCTTGTCAAGCACTGAGAGGCGAGTAAAGCCTTGATTCTTGAGTATCTGACCGTAGGGTACAAACTTTATCCCATCCTGATTGCGGTTTGCATGTGCGTCAAGGTAACGGCACCAAGTTACAATGTCTGGGAATTGGAAATCGTGTGCCACGTCAACCCCAGGTGCGGGTTGGGGTTGTTGGGGTTGTTGACCTTGGAAATATGGAATGATCACGGGCGTCGCCTGACAATGGTGGTTTCCTTGGCACCCATGTTGGGCAGTGCCAGCTTCGGGCTCTTTTGAAGGACCAGAAATACGGTGACGTGGTCGGGCCTTGTGAAGTGACAATTTTGCTGGTTTCTCTTCAACAGTCGAGCGACCTTCACACTACTAATTGTTAGGTATTGTGTGGATGCAATTGATTTGCGTCACTTACTATCTCAACAGACCAATACCCCATGTCCTGATGACTGAGCTCATAGCACATACCCTCGGGTGATTGCCAACAGAATAGGCCATGTATAGAACACTTCCAGCGGACTTGTAGCTCGTTCAGCACTTTGAGTCGACCCTCCCGACCTGGGTCATTGACTAGATCATGGCTTTCAGTTGTGGAGCGAGCACCTGATGATTTACTCTGTGGGTTGGTGAGTACATCGTTGATTCGGCCTCTAGAATGAAACTCACTGGCTTCGTAGAATTCTTGCTCGAGCCAGCCACTGGACCAGGAGCATGTTCACCGGCGGCATTCTCGAAATAGACAGTGACTGCTTTGATTGCGCGGTTGGATTTTTTGCCATTTGCAAGCCTTTGTGGTACAAGCAAGGCTCGCATTCGGCTGATGAATATTTTGAGTTCATCTGGTGTCCGAATTGATGTCAACAGCATCTTCTGTTTGTCGCTATCAAGGCGATACACTGGTTGGACCATGCCAGGAAAGCAGTTGAGCCGCTTCCCAATTGCAATTCGCAGATCATTTAATGTGGTGGAAGACTTGAGATCGAATGGAATATAACTTCCGTCTTGCCCTTTCACAGCTGAAGAAATCGTAAACGCTGAAAAAAGATCGTATCAGTGTGCATCAGACAAAAGAGAAACACATACAGCAGGTGGTGGGGTCATAATCGTCATCATCTGATGCGTCTGCTGGCACCTCTACTGGAACTGCCTTGGGCTTGGGCTTGGGCCCAGGTTTCTTCCTGGCCGGCTGAACTGCACGCTGCTTACCCTTTCCAACGTAATGTTCACTGAAATCGTCCGACTCTGTATCACTTTCTACTTCCTCAGCATCCGACCCTGAAAGCTCATCAAATACAGGGTCAAACTCAACCGCAGCAGACATAAAATTGGTCAAGGTATTGATCGTCTGCTCAGCCATGTTATTGACTTCAGCTTCTCGATCGTCCTCTGTGATAGCAGCCAGATACTGCATGGTTGAATGGGAGGATGGAATTGCTGCATCTTCACTCACAGCACGCGATTCAGACCGACGATGTTTCCCAGCAGTTTCCAGGATATCCTGTTGGTGAGTATGCTGGGACGGGCCTGGCTGTGGTGGTGCCGTGGACGTAAGGTTTGGTTCTCAGCTGAGACTCCTCCCTCTGGCACTTCGCACTGCAGGTATGCACTGGGCGTTGGCATTGAGGCATCTGCGACATGTTTCATAGCCATTTGGATATTCGCATTTGACTTTTCGGCTCTTGCAGCGGGTACAAGTGCCGTGATTGATTTGCTGGCTTGTGCCAGTGGATGAAGGTGGTGCATCAAGAACTGGTAGCATAAGTAGACTAAGAAATCAAAGTGTACAAGCACTCACCTTCCTCCGTATCTACAAACTCCCATTTTCGCTTTCGCATTCTCCCAGCTATCACACAGGATGAAGCTTTGATGACGGTGTGTCAATATGTGTTTAAGTTTGAAATAAATGGTTCAGAAGCCAACCTTCCGATGCCGAAAATCTCAAAACTTCAAATCTATTGCTCGGCCTATGACAAACTAATGCTACTAATTCATGGTGTCAAAATGCGCTACTACCGAAGACAATCCGTTGAGTTCTCGGGGAGTTATGGAATCTTTTTGTTAACATTGCCTTTTATAGTTTTATTTTCGGGCTCCGCCAACTTGCCTGAAAAAGACAGTAATATTTAATATTTTTGGTGAGGTAAAAGTTACGTAAATAAATAAATAAATCCCCCATGCTGAAGTCGGTTCAGTGACGGTACTGGCGCAAAGGGTCGCACGGGAACGTGAAATATACCCGTCTCCACGGCTCGGGTTTCTGATCGTTTCCGCATCGCACGAGACCGTGGCACGGACAGGAGAAGGAACAGAATTGCCGTAAACTTTTGTCATCCGCTGATTGAGCTCAGGCCCAAGACAGTGCAGTCGTCGAGATTATGACCACTGTCCAAGTTGAGATAAGATGCGCAATCAGCCATAGGGTCCAAGCACTTTCTTATTCTTATCATGATGCCTATATATAGCGGAGTCTGCACTCATCATGAACACCAACGTGCGCTGGCTCCTCCACCGCAGTCCCACCATCCACAGCAGGATTCCGTGGACAACATGCCGCATCTCCGTCCGACTTTCAACAGGACATTCTCAAGTAACCAAGATGGGCCTCGTTCGCCAGGGGTCACGCCTCGCCCACCTGCAAAGGGTACCATGCACGTCAAAAGGGTGACTTTGACCTCCAAAAAGAACTGGTGGATGGGTGCGTGCACTATCATTCTTCTGCAGCGAGCATTGTTCATGTTGTTTTACCCTCAGTGGAAATGGATCAAGAGGAGCAGGATCTGAATAATTCTGTAAACTCTTTCTCACCATCTGATGAGACAGCTGTGTCACAACTACACCATTACCACCACAAGGAATACCAGATCGAACATCCTCCGGCTGCAGAGGTACCTTCCCCGCCACCCTCGCCACCTATTTACCGACCTCCCCGCCAACCAACATCCATCTTCTCATTTCCCACCCCAACCGCCTACTGCGCACCCCCAAACCCCACAGCAAGCCTCTCCCCATTTGCTCAAGGCTCCGCATCCGAGCTCTTCAAGTGCGTTGTGAAGAAACCGGACGTAATCCAGCTCGAAATCAACGGCGAGATGCAATCGAACGCATCCGACGTCACAGTCCAATTCCTGGCCGAACTCCGCGTCTACACCACCCTCCCTCGGCATCGCAACATTGCTGCTTTCCTTGGATGTCTGGAGAACGTGGGGATGGTCCTCGAGTTCGTGGAAGGCCGAACACTGTTTGACGTTGTCAGGGCAAGGCCAATCCTCACCACAGAGGAGAAAATCGATTATCATAATCAGCTTCTGGACGGCCTGACGCATCTCCATTCATACGGCCTCAGTCACGGGGACTTGTCCTTGCTTAACGTTCAGGTGACGAGCCCCTCGAATACTGTCAAGCTACTCGACTTTGGTCGGTCGGTTGCAGCTGACTCTATTTACACGTCGCCCGAAGACGAGCCACTCGAACCTGACTATCGGTCGCCCCCGACTTCATTCAAGTCCTCCCATCGCAGGACCGAGCAGATCCATCCTGGAACACGGCCGTTTTCAGCTCCAGAGGTCTTGAGAGGCGAGTGCGAGGACGCGCGATTAGCGGATGCTTATAGCTTTGGGATGATCTTGGTGTGTCTGGACAGGGGAGAGTCGGTCGATTGCAAGCCATGGGAGCAGATGAAGGATCTATTGCCGAAAGACCTGTTAGACGGGTGTGAGGTGTTTGGGGGTAGGGCAAGGGTGTATTTGAAAAGATGGAATGAGAGGAGGAGGTTGTTGAGAGCGGACATGATCGAGGTGAAGCGTCAAGGGTGAAGAGGAGGAGAACGGTTTGCTTTCTCAAAATTTCACGGAGGAGATGCGCCTGTAACCCGAAAATCAGCCAGTCTCTCCGGTAGGCGGGGCTCCATCGTCACAATCCCGCTCCTTCGGCGATTTGTATTCACAACAAAGCACAGTGGTGTGTCATACCCAACATATTTTTTTTGAAGGCCACACAGATTCTGCATCACATCGTGAACGACATACCCCCCTTTGGACTTTACATCGTTACATCGCTCAGCTTGTACGCCATATCCACTGCTCCGATCTTCAAGCTATCCCGGTTTACAACTCTCACGTCATTCGATTCATAGGCTATTATTATTATTCTACCTTTTTGTCATCAACAACCAACGGGAATGGTTCAGGCGTGGCGAATGCAGGTTGACACTGTCATGGAGGAGGTCGAGTAGTGTGTTTACATGTTAATAATATGAAAAAAAAGGACAGTGCGACCTCTAGCTATTTCAGTCCATACAACGGCCCGGGTTAGGTATTCAAATATTCAAACCGGACCGGACCATCGGGACCACTCAGGCTTGTGTCGATGTCGACGGCGGATTCTCAAGCTACATTTGGTTCCAGCATCAAGAAGGCGGTTCGCGAAAAATATGGGAATCGTTGTGCAATCTGCCTCACCAAGCTCACCGTAGCGGGCAGCCAAGCCACCCCTCTATTTGATTCAACAGGAGCAGGAGCAATTCAGGTCAGTAAACTCACTCAGCTCCGAGTCGCGCGTCCGCCCTATATCATCATGGTATATGTTTATTAGCTTGAATTTGCCACTGCACATGGCCTTTTACTGCCAAACTATAAAAGGTCTTCTGCGGAGAACGGTATGGTTCGTAAGTGTCTTCTTTAAGTGAGAATGGTCAACATCACGATTAGATTGGCAGCCCAGCCTCCTTCAATCACATCCCGACCACTAGTAAGCTCACTCATGCAGACTCAGACTAAGGCATCATTACGGGCATCATCCTGATACGGATGACAGTAACGTTGTAACGATGAGAGGAGCTTCCCAATCGTGCCCCCTCCCCCATGCCCTGAGGCTAATGCCCCCATCGTTTGTCTCTCCTAGGCATACGACCTTTAGGCGCCTCCCAGGCCTCCTTTACACCAGGTCATCCTATCGTTTCCTGAGTATCCGTCCACGCGTTCACTCGCGACGCTGACCCGCTCATCATTAACCCGGGCGTAAGGATAGCCCCCATAGCCCCTCCTTTAACCACAGACACGAGGAGTCTCGAGGACGAGACGTTGATGTGAATTCAGGATATGGTGAGTGAGCGAACCCACCGACACCTGCACGCTTGCCGGCTGTTTGTCCTTGCCGTCATAGTCCGTCAGGACGAGTTTGAGCCGCGGTACACAGGTGTGAAGGCAAAGCTACCTGCGACTAGCGGTGGAGCACATAAAGCGAACGCTGTCCGCATCTCCCATACGTGCCGTGGTCCCCTTAAAAAAGAAACCAAAACATCTACTTGCGTCCAAGATACGCGAGTTGCTCTCAGTGACAGATGTTTGGTGCATGTGGGCGGATCAATGTGTGCTTCGAAGGTGGCTTTTTTTAATCTGTTAAACGCGGTTGTTGGTGGCGCGTCGTGAATGGGTGCGCGTGGAGCTGGTTATTCCCCAGGAATGAGTAAATGGAAAGAGCGAACATGATTTACAGAAATGGATGACCAAATCAACTTTTTTTTTTTTTTTGTAACTTTTTTTTTTTGAGACCGGCAACCGGGCCAGCTGTATTACCATAACCGTTCATGTCATGTGACACCAAGAGAATTGCTGAAATCACATAGAAATTCATGTTATAAATTCATTGAGGGACATATGAGAAATGTGAAGCCTATGAAAATTGGACTGTGGCTAGGTGAAGGGCTAAATTATTTTTTGGTGGTGTAATAAATATTTTTGCTGCCAATTTCAGGCCACAAGTCATGTTTTGGACACCAAAAATCCATGTCATCCTTGAATACACCACCAAAAAATAATTTAGCCCTTCACCACATTCCAATTTTCATAGGCTTCACATTTCTTATATGTCCCTCAATGAATTTATAACTTGAATTTCTATGTGATTTCAGCAATTCTCTTGGTGTCACATGACATGAACAGTTATGGTAATACAGCTGGCCCAGTGGTTGCTGGTCTCAGGTTACAAAAAAAAAAAGTTGATTTGGTCATCTATTTCCGAATCGGCTGTAAGGGGTTTTACTATTTTAGAGCGTTGCTTGTTCCTGTGGCGCCCCTCCATGCCTTGACACATTTGGCCCAAAACAATGAGGTCAAACTGCATACACGCTCACAACATATTTTGCCCTTGTAGGACACCACTCCACCTCTCTTTACAACATTAAAAGCCTTGATGCCATCCAAACTTGTTCATGAAGGCCCAGACTTCAGCGGTTTTGCATTCGCCGGTAATCACAGAATACACTTGTTATTTAGCTACAACTTGAATCGAGTGTTATTCATATCTTTTGAAGCCCAAGGTTATAAAACTAGACACATGGAAAATCACATTGGGGAATTGACAGAGGGAGAAGCGGCAAGCTTGATGTCCGTTCGCACAGCGGGAAAGGTACGTAGATCGATGTTCCACTTCAACCAGTACTAGTAAGAGTCTGTAAGACTGATGTGGACATGTACGTTCAGCACAAGCATGATGATGATGGTTCAGGAGACTCGGCCAGAAAGTTGCGGTGTCTTATGGACAAGGATAATGCAAATAATGTGCCCCACATAAATGTATGGTGTCAAATTCATCACTCCCCTCCCTTCATCTATTGAATATTGAATGGTTCATTACAGCTCAGTCCCTGCCAGCGATGTGCCCTCAACAAGATCCCTTGTCTCAAAGTTGGGATCTGGAATGTACATGCTTGTGCGAGTTGCCGAAAACAAAAAGTAAAATGTGTACTCAACCCGTACTCATTTGCATCAAATCGAGTTCCTTCTGCTGCAACAAATAATTCCACTCCACCACCACCCAGGTCTGCAGACTGGCAAGTCTACCACCACTCATTAACCCCAACAACACCCCACATCCACCACCCCTTTAACTTTGCAGAAGGAGAGCCACGATTGGCGGAGCATTCTAGCCACTATGGATAAAGACAAGGATTCTTCACCCCAAGCCTTCAACCATCAACTGCAGTGTCTATTGTCATATCACGGAAACATGATCGCCAATGTGAATCAGTCAGCCTTTATCTTGTGCAAATTCGGGGCTTTGTAACTAGTCTTTCCTACATCATTGTGTTTGATATTATACCAACTGCATCATTCTGTTTGTGCGGAAATATGCGTGATAACATTGGAACCACTTTTGAGACATTCTGAAAGCCACTGTATCTTGCTCAAAACATGTTCAATTGCTCTAATATTTGATATTTGAGGTCCCACAGATAATCTCTAGAAGACTGTCTCTTCAGAAAATTAAAATAGCTGCTGTAATTCTTTTCAAAAAAACAGAGTACTGTCCTCCCTCCATGTGACCAATCCCATTGGCCAACACAGACAGCTCAGGCTCTGAAAATATTATCTGTAGGTAAGATGTGATGCCAGCAATATACACTTTTAGGTAACATTATTTTTTTTCAATATTTTCACAAGTAAGATAATGGGTGACTTTCCACAGCATAAATATAAGATAGAAAAGATGTATTCAACCCAAAGTACCCTGATGCACCATGGCCCTGGGTCTGTCAGGGTCTCAATTTAGATTGTAAACCTTACAAAACATCCACCAAAGAATAAATTTGGTGGTAGGCACACCCCTACCACCAAATCTGTCATTGTAGAGAGTTTTGTATAATAACCCATTTTAGGACATAGCCATCGAGTCGGAACCATATTCACATCCGAGTCGTTTACACTACTCACAAGTCCTCCGTCTGCGCGCTGTCATGATCCAAAGTGGTTTTGGATCAAACATGATATTAAGCTGACAGCAAGGACACCTGAGTTTATCAGCCTGAAGGAACAGTAGCCAATAACAAGAATAAAGTTCAAGTTAAGCTACCTTACCTCCACTGATAAGAAAAGACAAGGACACTACCCCAGGATACTGTCCCAAGTTGAGAGACACTTATCAGTTAAAGGATTAGTTATTAGATGAATTATCCTTAACTTAACTGCTAAGGATAAGACATTAGCTAAAGGCAGGACCATATCAGGCATCAAGATCAAAAAGATCAAGGAAGCTGCACGGCCACAATCTTATCTCAGTTGGACCAAAACAAGATAAGAAGCACCATCTTACATCATCCATCAAGATCTATTGATCAAAAGAAGCATTGTCTGAAGAATTGATCTATCAAGCACAATTTGAAATAGCATGACTCAGCCTTGATCCATGATTCCTGGAGAATCATAGAATACTCCCCCAGATCACAGATTAGATCAGCCCTTGACTCATCCCCTCCTGTGATGACTCAGTTGATCCACCCTCAACATTTTATGACTACTATGACCATATATGGACCACTAAGACCATCTATGGCTCATCATGACCAAATTATGACCTTATGACCAATTATGCCAGCATTCCCATCACATCTACCTTAGGAATCTCAGTAATTGACTCCACATGAGTCACCAACCTGTGCACTATTTCCAATACCTGCACAACATTATGCCCCATTCTTCTATATGACTCACCAACCTGTGCACTATTTCCAATACCTGCACAGCATTATGCCCCAATTCCTGTCTATGATTCATCACCTATGCCCCATTTTCCTTTTATGTTTACAGACCTATGCCTCTTTACTCATCACCCTACTTTCCATTTCATATTACTCTTTAATGACTCAGTAGTTAGCACTTTTATTTCATATTATGCTTACAAACCCCCTTCCCCATTTCATAATTACTCCCTTATGATTCACACCCTACCCACTTATTTCAAATTCTTTCTATGACTCACAGTGACTCCTGCAGCAGCCAAAGGTATAAATAGGGCCCAGTTTCTGCAGGAGTCAGTCAGTCATTCCTTTGATTCAACCCCCCTTCTTCTTTGTACATACCTACTTTTGGTAGTAGTCAGTACATCAATTCAGTCACAGTCACAGTCACAGTCACAGTTCCATTCTCAGTCAGCTTGTTAGTCTCAGACATTAAGTTTAATTGAGTTATCAATATCAGATATATATTGATAGTCTTTTATTACTTGTTTGAGAATATTCTTGACATAGTACCGTCACTATTGTCAACTTCTTCTGGCAAGAAACTATTGATCTTCATAAAGATATCCCAGTACTTTATTCTGCACTAGTAGCCAATGTGCGTTTGAAGCTTTGGAATATTGTCTGATATCTTGAACATCAACTGCTCTTGTTACTTTTATTTTATCCACGTATCCATTATCATCGCATCCTTTGTTGATAGTCTATTGTCATATCCCTCATTGACTTTCACTATCCTCTTGCTCATTGTTCATCATTGCCACTTACACTCATCACCTACCCTTGCTTGAGTGTCTATCATCTCAAAGTCTTACCTTGATTGGAAGACCTCACTATACTTTCATCCTTCAAGTCATATACTCTGACTTACATCTATTATAAGGTAACTGTTCATTGTTATCTAACATCAACTAATCTTTGACAGGTATTGTATATTGTTATCAAGTATCAACTACTCTTGATAGGTAACTGTATACTGCTATCTCATATCCTTAACCACTACTATTAGATAACTGCCTTGTTATCTAATAACAACTGACATAAGATAACTGTATTGTTATCTCATATAACTATCATCACTAGGTTCAACCTATAACCCCACTAGCAAGTGAGTAAGTACATTGAGTTGAAACAAGGACAAATCCACCCTTGCCGAACAACAAGGTAATTTCCCGATCAAAGTCGTACTCCGGAAACCCTTGGTGAGGAACTGTTTTTCTAAGAAACACTCCCCACGAACAACAGAATTGGAGCCCACCGCGAGGGAGTGGAATCATTCAACAACTCTACTTATTCATTAAACATTCAACAACTTTATCCACATTAATATTCAGTCATTTACAATGGCCATTACCATGTCCCACACCCTGGACATGATGCCTCTTCTGGGACAGAAGGGAGCACCATTCAAGTTCACTGGAAGCCATGAAGACATCAAGCACTTCCTGAGACATTATAATCAAATCTGCAAAGATTACAGTCTCACAGATGCAGACAAATGTGAACGCATTGTAGGTTATTGTTCTAGAAAGGTTGTCAAGTTAATTGAAGCTCTGGAAAGCTACAGAAAGTCAGACTGGACCACTTTGGAAGCAGATTTCATGAGGTACTTTGATGCTGCCTTCAAAGAGACCCGTTATATTATCAGAGATCGTTCAACTCTGACCCGCATATGGAAACATAAGGAAATTAAGACCCTCACCAGATGGAAGAGGTATGAACGCAAGTTCATCACAATTGCAGGATGGCTTGAAGCTAAGAAGAAGATCTCTGAAGATGAGAAAGCTTCATACTTCTGGGCTGGAATTAACAAGAACCTTCGTCATCGTATTGAGCTTAGACTCAGCACTGGATCTACACCCTTGGATGTAACACAACCCTTTCCAATTGCTAAGGTTTCCAAGATTGCAGAAATTTTATTCGAACGTAATCGCTTTGACATCAACTTGGCTGACTCTGACTCTGACATCCCTGAAAGAATGAGGGATGATAATTCAGATACATCAAGTGATGAGTCCTCAGATGAGGAAAGTGAATCTGATTATAGCAGCAAGTATAGGAAGAAGAAGAATGACAAGAAGACTTCTAGGAGAAGAAATTCTGATGATGAAGCTCCTAGCAAATCTACAAGGAGAAATGCAGACAAGGAGGACATAGTGAAGAAGTCAGATAAGAAGCCCAAGACTACACAAGATGAAGTAGAAGCCCTGATTAAACAAATGGGCAATCTCTCATTGGAAGATCATCGTTACAGCCTGGCTTATTATAAAGCAATTAAGCTTGACCCAGATGTTGCACAGTGTGTCAGAGCTCCTGCCCTACACTCACAGACCAGAATTCTTCCCAGAACACCTGCTCAGACTCAAGTAGATACAAAGGCACCTTTCAATCCTGATTCCAGCATGCGTGATGCCATGACATGCTATGGATGTGGAATGAAAGGGCATGGAATGCAGACTTGTCCAAGGATTTTGGAATTAATCAAGTCTGGAGCCTTGATGAGAGACCCCCTTGGAAAGTTACTTAACAGCGATGGAACCAATATACGTCGCAGAATGGGAGAAACCTTCATTCAAGCCCTGGAACGTATCTCAGCAGAGTCATTACAGTCCAATTTTTATGTGCTCCAAGACCCCTTCTCTGACCATTATCAGTCAGATGATGAAGAAGATATAGACTCCTTCTATACACCTGCTACCTATGCTGGATCTCAATTGAATGAAGAAGACATTCATATAATGGCTGCAGATAGAGGACAGCACAAGATCACTACAGCTAGGAAGAATGCTTTTGATGGAGTTTATCCACCTGCAAGACAGAGAAACAAGGATAGGGATAAAGAGAACATAAAGCTGAAGTCCCCAACAACTGCAAAGCCTGCATCACTTCAGAATCCGCACATAGCACAGGACCTGAATCAAGGTAAGAGCCCTGCAACATCCAATATCCCCAAAGGAATTCCACCCACAAGGATAGAGGAATTACGTCAAATGCAGCCAATCCCTTTTGATGCCAGAGTACCCAGAGCAACACCTGCACCCGCTGTTAATGAAGAAGATGTTGAAATGCAAGATGCCTCAACCTTTAAGCCTAAGGTTCCCAAGGCCAATCCTGACAAGTCTAATCCTCGTCCTAAGATGCCTGTGAGGCAATCAGAAATTTCTTCCAGCATTGGAAACACTCAGGTTGTCAATCAGATTCTTGACACACCAGTCACTCTTCGTTTTAGAGAAGTTTTAGCTTCTTCCAAAGAATTAACAGAGCAACTCACAGACATGATCAAGAGGAAGAACCCTAAGAACCCGGTAGTTGCTAATGCATTCAGATCCAGAGAACGTGGATTATTAATCAAGCTTCGCATGGAATGTGATGAATGTCCCATGACTGCTATCATTAACACTGGATCCCAATTGAATGTAGTCAACAAAGAAATATGGAAAGCCAGTATCCGCAGACCTGTTGACCTCGCCAGAAGTCTGACCATGAATGATGCCAATGGAGGTGTAGGAACCCTTAATGGTCTGGTACCTAATGTTCCTCTAACCTGTGGAGGTGTCTTGACCTATGCAGATTTATTCATAGGAGAGTCAGTCCCTTTTGATCTACTTCTTGGAAGACCCTGGCAAAGAGGCAATTTTGTCACAATTGATGAAAGGCCTGAAGGCACATATCTAGTATTTGAAAATCCCTCAGACCATGGAGCTAAGTTTGAGATCATGGTATCAGCAGACCGCATCCCCCCTTACAGAAGACAAGATCAAGTCCTTGCAATTACTGCCCCTGAAGACCACCCTACAAGCGACTGCACTACTCTTATGGAAAGAGCTAGTCTAGCTTCACCCAGGCACAATACATGTGACATTCTACAGCCTCAAGATTTTGATGAATCCAATTCTGATAATTCCAGTGAATCTCTGGACCTATCTGAAAATAATAATGGATTAAAATTTTCTCAAGGAAATAATTATGAAATGAAATTATTTCCTCCAGATAATCCAATTTTGGATCATTCTCACAGTTGTGATCTGGAGAATAATATCTCCAATAGGATAAATTATTCTCAGGCTTCTTTAGAAGCAACATTGTCCTCAGTGAATAATGAAATTTATTCCAGAAGGAGTTATCCAGGAAAGGATATAGTACAGACAAATTTGGAGAACAATGGAAAGGATACAGATAAAACAGCTGAGCCAGAGGAGATGAAGAATGAGCCCCCCAGGATGGATAGCCCCATCAGGAAACCGAGGAGAGCCCGGTATGTCTAGGCGGAGTTGATATTTGATAAGCAGATAGCTGGCTAGTTGCAATGGCATATCTTGCATTATCATCCCTTCCAAGTCCATATAGTTATTATTAAAGTTGATCAAAATTCCTCACATTTGCAGAGGATTGGGCATAGGCTACAGTGGGTTACAATGGGCCTGGAAGATAGTCAACTAGTCACATCAGCTTATCAAGTTCACCCAATTATTATTACAGTTGATCAAAATATTTCATGTTTGCAGTGGATTGGGCATAGGCTACAGTGGGTTATAATAGACCTGGAATATAGTCAACTAATTGCATCGGCTTATCTAGCATTATCAAGTTCACACAATTATTATTATAGTTGATCAAAATATCTCACATTTGCAAAGGATTGGACATGGGCTACAGTGGGTTATAATGGACCTGGAATATAGTCAACTAATTGCATCAGCTTATCTAGCTATGGCAATCGAGAGTGATCAGCTCAAAAATCTGAATTCTGGAGTCATACTGACATTGAAATAAGGCAAAGTAAAAAGTAAAAAATGAGAATACATTTATTGTGTGACACAATTCTGAGTCCATAGGCTTAGTTTAGATGTCAAAAAATGTGTCAAGCGCAACTTGAACTTCCTATTGATGAGATCATAAAGCAATGGGTTATTATAAGAATATCTACTATGGAATACACATAAGATATAAAGATGTCAGTGGGGGGTGGGCAAAACCAGTGAGGGAGGAGTGGGAGAGGACAGGGAGAGGGCAGGAGGTGGTGCAGCTGTGCAGGAGGGTGGGGGTCACAGTAGGCAGGAGAGGCTGGGAAAGGGCAGGAGGGGGAGGGAGGGGGAAGGGGAAGGGGGGAGGGAGGAGGATGTGGGAGAGGGAAGGAGGCAGTGGAAGAGGAAAGGAGAGGGCCAGAGTGCAAGGGTGGAGGGAAGTTGATGGCGCTAGAGGGTGGTGTTAGAAAGGTGATCTAGCAGAAGAATTGGTTAGTAACTGATAGTAAAATAAGTTACTTACCTGCCCATGTATGCACAGCCTGCTAGTCATTGACAATGATTTTGGTGCTGGAAACAATGTTGAATTTGGAAGTTGCCAGGTTCCAGAAAGTTTGAGGTGCAATCTGGTGACTTCCGAGTTGTTTTCCTTCCTTGATGTTTTCAACATTGAGCAGACACCCTTGTCATTGCCATTGCTTGGGGAGTGGTTGCACAGTGTCCATTTCCAGTGACTAGGTGAGGAAAATTCAGTTCTTGATATAGCTTGATACCATCTAATTACTCTGCTAGATTGTTGACACTAGAAAACTGCCCTCCAGCGCTGTCAACCACCCCCAGGGCCCCATCCCTCTCCATCCCTCCTTTGCTCTCTCCATCCCTCCTCTGCCCCTCCCACCCTCTCCATCCCTCCCTGCCTTCTCCTGCCTTCTCCCACCCTCTTGCATTCTCTCCCACCCCCTCCTTCCCTCCCCACCCTGACCCTCCCAAACCCTCTTCTTTCCTCCCCTGCCCTTTCCTAGGCTTTTCCAGCCTCCCACCTTCCCCCACCCTCCTGCACTGCCTCCTGCCCTCTCCCACCTGACTGGTTTTGCCCACCCTCACTACTCTATGACATCTTATAGCCTATGTGTATTCCATAGATTTATATTCTTATAATAATCTTTATGACCTCATCAATAAGATATAACTCTCAAAAATGAACTCCAAACTGTGAGCACCATTAAGTGACCCATCAGCTTTTGGCTTTCCCTATCTTGTCAAATATTCTCACAATTTTACCTAATTTTATTAGCCTAAAAAGGCAATTTAAAAAAAAACCATCAGCTATAGTCATGGCAACACTAATCCAGTGCCAGTGGGTCCACTGGGAGGCTGTGCCACTGTTTTTCAAAGTCCCATGACAAGGTACCCCATGCAAGATTTCCAGATATGGATTTGATGTCAGGTGATAGCCACATACAGCTGTCATGACCTCAAGACCCGAATCAATTTAGTTTTTGCAGAGTCACAATTGCCACAACCTTTTGACTTGATATCAACTCAAGCTCAACTCAAGGTCCACTAAGTAGCAGACTGTTCACATACATATCATCTTGTCCTTAGGCTGACGACAGACATTGTGGTCCTTCTATATGCAGCCAGTAGAATGTCAAACCAATTACCATTATGCAAATATTATTATAGTACATGGTAAACTACTAAATGGGAAAGGGGAAAATGAAAAATGCTCTCTGCCACAAATCAGAGTCTGCAATCCTTCTCTCAACTAGGGAATGACACAGGTCTATCGTGGGTCAAAATCTGTGACCCATACCCATACCCAACACCACGGGTACGGGTTTTACGTGGGTTACCCGCTGGTGTTCAGTGGGTCACAATTGTCTTGTGCAGGTCACGGGTACGATGCGTACCCGCCACATCGTACCCACGACCGATGGCCGTGGGCAGGCTCTGGCTGCAGTTCTAGTCAGCTTAAGCTGCTAGCTACAGCTCAAGCCGACTGGCACCCATCCCAGGGAGGGCCCTATCAACCTCGCGAAGGCCGTGTACACATCAATTGACATGACAACACTGTTCGCGGGGTGAATGGGGGCCACACGGGCCAGGCAGGGTATGGGCATTGGTGAGGACGAGGGTGTGGGTGTGGGCAAGTGTGGGCATGGGCAAGGGCAAGGGCAAGTGCAGGCGTGGGCAAGGGTGAGGGCATGGGTGAGGGCAAGTGCGTGGGCATGGGTGGGCATGGGTGTCAATGCTGTTGTTGATGTTGTTGTTGTTGTCCATTATCATTGTCTGCTGGCCTGGTGCTGTTTTGGTGAGTTGGATTCCTGTAGTTAGCAATGAAGGAAGCATACCTAATGCAGCGGGGGTGGGTGCACCACCCCCGCTGCTCGTCTCCTTGTCTCCTACTGCTTTGTGTCGTGGTTGCATGGGTGTTGTTGCTGTCGTGGTTGCATGGGTGTTGTTGCTGTTGTGTTGCCAGGCGCGCGTGTTTGACGTGTCGTGTGGTACCAGTTTAGTTGCAAAATAGTTAAGTAATATGAAACATAGAAATAATGTAAATACTTACCTGTTTTCTGAGGGTCGTTGGGGGTTAGTTGTACCCACCGGTGACCCGTTTAACCCGTGTCCAGGTACGGGTTTGATGTGGGTCCCGATTTGGCAACCTGTACCTGCACCCGCACGAACCCATGATCAAAACCCGCGCGGGTTTTGAAACCTGTGTCATTCACTACTCTCAACCTTCAACATCAGCATTTGGATTGTCCATCATCATCATTGTCAGTGTTCTTCCCCATTGTTGTCCTGTTTTCATCCATGTGGATAACATGGTTTTTTTAACAAAAAGACTATATAAGAGAATATACATCCTTGTTGTCTCCTAACCATCCATCATGGTCACATAGTATGTCATTGCCATGTGGTTGAAGGTGGGAGATGAACCATGTCAAATAAAGACAAAGAAGGGACTTAAAGAAAATTGTGCTGGGCAAGCTTATTAAGCAGCTTACCTGTGTGGCATGAAGTTGATATCTTTCTCTGGATATTTTGTGGGTATTTTGCCAGATCCCAGCAGGATGTTTATTCAAGACTTTTTGTCCTGGTCTTTAGGAAAGATCGAGCCAGGCCTCTAATTTCTAAGCTCTGCCAACATCAACAAACAAATGTCAAACTGACATTTTCCTGAGTTGGCAGCGTACTAGTAGTACTAGTCATGCCAGTCACTGGTCATTGGCACAGTACTAGCACTAGTAGTAGTAGTCATACTTGAAGTCCTCACTGCCATATGATTGAACACTGTAAAAGAGTATTCATCACTGCCTCTTTATCTATTCACATTGGCAAGGGCTGGGGGTTGCAGGATTGAAATCCCAAACTGGGGTTACTGTACTAATTCGTTCAATTCGCCGGTCACACATCACATGGATTTTTTTTGACACCAGATTTAATTTTTTCTCAATTTTTTCAGATTTATTGGGAGTTTTCACACAGTCACGTGCTGGTGAATTGAATGAATTAGTACAGTACCTAGTTAGTCTGGCCATGAGGCTGGCTAAATTCCTTTTGGACCCCTCTGCATAGACACCACCTTTTTGTTCCATCATGGTGGAAATATCACAACTGTGACTGTGACCAGGACCATGACCACAACCACAATGGACACTGTTGGAAATTTCCAAATTGGATTTAGACTACATTATAAGGATAGAGTTAGTCTTATGACTACATTGCATTATATTCCTGAGACCAGCACATCATAATACTGTCATAATACAAGAGATGTCAAGTAGAACAACCTATCTAGCAATTCAACCCTGTTGAAAAAAAGGTTTTTATCCAAGGACCAAGTTGTTATTTTTATCACAAATTCAGAAATCAATGAATTTAAGGCAATGTGACATCAGATCATCTCAATGAAAACTGAGAAGCTGACTTTCTCAAGTTTCTAGACAGTAGCGGGTAACCTGAGGGTCGGAACTTGTGTACTATGGCCAGTCAGGGGTACACCCGCAGTGCTCTGGGGCTGTACTCGGACCCGTACCCGTCACGGGTACGTACCTGAGGCCAAAAGTACGGGTATGGCACGGGTTTTGCAGGGGTACAGGAAGAAACATGCAAAATACCCCATTTTTACCTGTTTTTGGTGGTTTTTATGGTTATTGTGGACAGAATACTGGCCGGATCCCTTTAGTGTAAAGGAACACAATGTTTAGAATACTGTGGGGAGTGTTGAGAGCATTTTTACTTATTTTTACAAGCAATGATTCTCATTATATCCCTCAAAAACATGCAAAATACCCCATTTTTACCTGTTTTTGGTGGTTTTTATGGTTATTGTGGACGGAATACTGGTCGGATCCCTTTAGTGTAAAGGAGCACAATGTTCAGAATACTGTGGGGAGTGTTGAGAGCATTTTTACATATTTTTACAAGCAATGATTCTCATTATATCCCTCAAAAATAGCGAAAAATACCCCCAAAAATTGAGTTTTTGATGTTTCTTCTCCCAAAATAAATACAGCCCATACCCACGTGGGTACTGCGGGTATTCTGAGGCTGGACTCGTACCCTTAACCCGTGGTACCCGTACTCTTAACCCCTGGGGGTATTGCATACCCTTGACCTGCCCTATTGTGTACCCGTGACAAAACCTGTACCCCAAGGGCAGGTATTGGTTTTCGACAGGTATGGGTATGGGTACCATCAAAAAAACGCAAGGGTTTCCTGTGAAGTTCACTACACGTGAACACGGAACCGGACTTTAGGTCCAGTTCATGCCCTGCCTCAAACCTGGACCTGCCAGTGAACCATGGTTCAGTTCCCATCGGTTCAGGTTCAAACCACGGTTCTGAACCTGACCTGTCCATCACTAGACAGAACACAAAGAATATATATCAAACAAGTGATAAGGGAGTATCAATATATCTGAGATTGATAATTACTTAGACAATGAATGATGACTGAACTGTAATGGTATTTGAAGTACTAGCTACCACTAAAGTAGGCCGCAATACAAACAAACAACTTGAAAGAGGAGGTGAATCAGAATCTGGGAGAGGGACCATCCATGACTGGGCCTGTCAGATTAGGTGACTGGGCCTTCTCCAGCAGAAACTGGGCTCATTCTACAGCAGGAGTCATACTGAGTCATAGAAAGGTATATCAAATGGAGAGCATACTACACTGCCAATGATGCCCCTCCCACTGGCACAGGGATATGCCAAGCTGCAACTGCTGACCAAGTGGGAGCAGTTTAAGTGGTGAAGTTGAAGTTGAAGCCCACACTCTCAGACCCAGAGTCCTATTAGCTAGTAGTACTAGTCCCACCATGGCATTCATGATTGTATTCAATTGGTAGCACATACTAGTAGCACCAACTTCTTAAAACATCAATGTGTAGACTACAATCTGTTGGATTTCACACACACCTTACAGCATATCTTTTCCACAAGACATGGCTCAGCCGAGATGGACAATTCCCACTCTGAGTGGGCCAGCCAATCTCGGCCAACCAATATCTTTCTCCAGGGGAGATGGCTTGGCCGAGGGGTCTATGTTCTGAGGGACATGAGTTGGCCGAAGCAGGGGCATATATTGGCCAACTGGTCTAGATATTTTGGCTGGCCATGGGAGATGGATTGGCCGACCAGGCCAGGTATTTCGGCTGGCCATGGAACATGGATTGGCTGACCAGGCTAGGTATTTCCACTGGCCATGGGAGGTGGATTGGCCGACCAGTGTGGGTATTTCGGCTGGCCATGGAACATGGATTGGCCGACCGCACTGGGTACTTCAGCTGGCCATGGAACATGGATTGGCTGACTGCCCTGGGTATTTCGGGTGGCCATGGAATGTGGATTGGCCGACCGGTCTGGGTGTTTTGGTTGGCCATGGAACATGGATTGGCCGATGGGTCTGGGTATTTCGGCTGGCCATGGGAGGTGGATTGGCCGACCGGGCTGGGTATCTTGGCTGGCCATGGAACATGGATTGGCCAACTTGTCTGGTTGTTTTGGCTGGCCATGGAACATGGATTGGCCGACTGGGCTAGGTATTTCCACTGGCCATGGGAGGTGGATTGGCCAACCGGTCTGGGTATTTTGGTTGGCCATGGAACATGGATTGGCCGACTGCCCTGGGTATTTCGGGTGGCCATGGAATGTGGATTGGCTGACCAGTCTGGGTATTTCAATTGGCCATGGAACATGGATTGGCCGATGGGTCTGGGTATTTCAGCTGGCCATGGGAGGTGGATTGGCCGACCGGTCTGGGTATTTCGGCTGGCCATGGAACATGGATTGGCCGACTGCACTGGGTATTTCCACTGGCCATGGGAGGTGGATTGGCTGATGGGTCTGGGTATTTCAGCTGGCCATGGAACATGCATTGGCCCACTTCCCTGGGTATGTCAGCTGGCCATGCACCATGGGTTGGCTGACTAGTCTGGGCATTTCCGCTGGCCATGGAACATGGATTGGTCAACCAGTCTGGGTATTTTGGCTGGCCATGAAAGGTAGATTGGACAATGGAACTGGGTATTTTGGCTGGCCATGGAAAATGAATTGGCCGACCGCACTGGGTATTTTCACTGGCCATGGGAGGTGGATTGGCCGATTTGTATTGGTATATTGGCTGGCTATGGTGCATGAGTTGGCCAAATCTCTGGCTATATTAACTGGCTATAGAACTTTAGTTAGCTGAAGTGGGTGGGTACACAGGCTGGCCCTAGGAAGGACATTGGCTAATGTTAGGGATATTCCAGTTATTCATGGAACACAAATTGACAACAGTTTGTGGTATATTGGGCTCGCCATAGGACATAGTCATCATAGGTTGGCCAATCCTCGTTAGTATATTGGCTGATCACACATGGGTCACTTGCTCCTTTGAGTCTTTTGGCTGCTCATGCGACATGGGTTGGCCAATATTATGGATACATCAGCTGCCCATGGGGTTAGCCTACACTAGGAATACATTGGCTGGTCATGGGACATGAGTTAGCTGATCCTATCAAGTCTTTGGTTGGCTGTGGGCCATGGAGTGGCCGGCCTGAGATACATTGGCCAGCCATGATATGGTTGGCTGACAATCTGACTTAAGGTTTGGTTGAGGCCGATAACATTCAATACATTCATTCTAAGCCAGTCACAGCTTAACACTACAACAAGTACTGCTACTGTGAATTCACAAACACATCTGAAAGGACCAAAAGCAAGACCCCCAAGCCATTCAGTCTTGATCTCAAAGGAGGCTCTTCTCCTTCTTGATCAAGACTGACTGACAAAGAAAACACTACCAAAATCTTTGCAAACACATAACCAAAAATATGTTGACATAAACACTCATATCAGCCACACTAAGAACATTACCTGGTCTCAATGTCACTAATGGGAGGCTTACAAATAATAATGAGGTTTACCTGGTCAAATTTCAATGATGCCACCAGGCCCACTGTGACTACCAGTAGCTTGCCTGGCAAGGGAATCAGGGGGGTTCACCTGCTCTTTCATTCTTGGAGGCCTGTACAGTGGCAAGCAGTACTTTCTGGGGGCCAGACACCAACAGTTGGCATGCAAAGATGCCACAATATTCATTCAAGTTGAATAGCTCAGTTCAAAAAAAGACACTGTCAGTAATGGGATAATACACATTAATCTCTCATCTGCATGCAAACACAGGAGACAGATGAGGATTTTTTGCCATCAAAGAATATTGCGATCTCCACTCAAATATTTACATTATTTTTGTTGTTATTATAAGTCCAAAAAATGTTGTAAAAAGTAAGGTTAGTATTCACACCAAAGATAGTGCAGCAAAATTTTAGATTATTTACTCTCCAGATGTTCAGGCACAATGCCACATGCCTGAATGTCTGGAGACCAAATAGTTTAAAATTTTGCCTGCACTGTCTTCAGTGTGAATACTACTTTTAGATAACCTTATTGTTTACAACCTTTTCAGACTTATGATAACAACACAAATAATTTCAATATTTAAGTGGATATCGCAATATTCTTTGATGGCAAAAATCCTCATCTGTCTCCGGTGAAACATAACAAAGAACATACCACAGTAATAAAGTAGTCTGTGAAGTGATGAATATGAGGGAGGAAATCACATACCAGTTAAGACAATAACACTCCAGAATCTCTGGTTATTGCCTGGTACAATAACCAAGGATCCTGTAGTGTCACCAAAGGTGGTAGTAGTTGTTGTGAGGTAAGAAGAAAATAACCATGTTTGATGGTCTTGTACTTATTTGTTCATGTGACTTAACGTGTCACAAAGTGTGATGTCACGTTGGGCCATCCAAACGTTACATCACACTTGTGACATGTCGCGTCTCATCAATCATGTGACCTGTCGCGTTGCATTAATCATGTGACACGTGAGTGGTAATAATCATCATATTCCGAGGGCAGGAATCCTGCCCTCGTCTCACTATGTATAATAGGTACAAAATACAATAATAATGATATAACGAGGGCAGGGAATCACCCTGCCCTTGTCTCATTGCTGAGCCACCCCGACAGTCAGGTTCATTACCACCGCTGCTGCTGCCGTTGCCGTTGCCGTTGTCATGTCTGCTGCTGCTGCTGCGGTTCACGCTGATGTTGCCGTTGCCACTGCTGCTGCTGCGGTTCACGCTGCCGTTGCCGTTGCCGCTGCTGCTGCTGCCGTTGCCATTGCGGCTGCTGCTGCTGTTCACGCTGCTGGTGCTGCTGCCGTGGCCGGTGCGGCTGCTGTTGCCGTTCCCGGTCCCGGTCCCGCTGCTGCTGCCGTTCCCGCTCCTGGTCCTGGTCCTGGTCCTGGTCCTGGTCCTGGTCCTGCTGCTGCCTCGCCATCTTTGTTGCTGTCCTCATTGTTGTCGTTGCCGTCCATGCTGTCGTCGTTCCTGTGCTTGCTGTCATCGTTGCCGTCCCCGTGGTTGTCGTTCCGGTCCCCTGCCGCTGCTGCTGCTGTTTGGGCTGCTGCTGCTCTTGCCATTGCCGTTGCCATTGCAGGCTTCGCCTCGGTGCAGTAACGACTGCAAGGCATTAGTAGTACATAAAATAAGCAAAAAATCACTGATGACTTACCGTTGTCATCCTTTTCTTCCTCACCGTCGTCCACATCTGGGTCTTCGTCGTCTGGGTCTTCGTCATCGTCGACCGTGTCTGCATCTGCGTCAACCCTGTCTTTGTCTCCGCCAACCCGGTCTCCATCGTCCGCGCCATCCCCATACTGTTGTGGATCCCATCTCCCATCGTCGTCCTCGTTCTCGTCGTTCCAGTCCCTGTGTCCATCATTGCCATCCCCGTTCTCGTCGCTCCGGTCTGTCATTCCGGTCCCCATTCCGTTCTCATTGTTGCCATCCCCCCTCTCTTCGTTCCAGTCCTCGTTGTCGTCGTTCCGGTCCTCATTGTTGCCGTTCCCGGAACCATGGTTGTTGCCCTCTTATGGGCCTTGTGTCGTTGGCTGTCGATGTTGATGTGGTAATGTTCACGGTCATCTGACGTGACGTTGCCGGAAAAGACCTGAAAAGTACGTGGAATTAGTTAATAAAAATAAATCAAACAAACTTAAAATGAAACTTAGCCTGGTGCTCTTCCGCAGCCTTGTGTCTGTGATCATGGTTGCAAAGAAAGAGTGACGTGGCTTGAACCCGCGCGAGAATTTCAACCGGCATTTGCCGATTTCCTAAACGGGGCCGAATTGCCATATTGATACAGGTGGCTGGATTTTCTTATTGCTATTACATGCTGTATAACACCTCAATGGCCAGGGCAAGACCCTGAAGGGATGTAGGTATCCCATACCCACAAGTATGGTAAATTTTGTATTTTATTTGAGCCTACAGAGAGAGCTATTCACAATGTATTTGAGCCCTCTGCCAAAATTGGACCCTTAAACACCCAACTTTGCGAGTATACATCTAGAAAATCTAAAATTAATTCTAGCAGTACTAGGTGATGTGTGCTTCATTGTTACAATAAATGCCTGGCAGTTAGTAGTCCAGGAAATGTGCTGTAGCCAACAAATGGTAAAGCTGTGAGTTGCGTGACTTGAATCCAAATAATGGGACTTTGATTGAACAGCCAATAATTTATTGATGTGAAGTTCCACACATATTTGTCCTACAACACATTTCCTGGACTACTAACTGCCAGGCACTTATTGTAACAATGAAGCACACATCACCTAGTACTGCTAGAATTAATTTTAGATTTTCTAGATGTATACTCGCAAAGTTGGGTGTTTAAGGGTCCAATTTTGGCAGAGGGCTCAAATACATTGTGAATAGCTCTCTCTGTAGGCTCAAATAAAATACAAAATTTACCATACTTGTGGGTATGGGATACCTACATCCCTTCAGGGTCTTGCCCTGGCCATTGAGGTGTTATACAGCATGTAATAGCAATAAGAAAATCCAGCCACCTGTACAAATATGGCAATTCGGCCCCGTTTAGGAAATCGGCAAACACCGGTTGAAATTCTCGCGCGAGTTCAGGCCACGTCACTCTTCATCTCGACTTTGATGAGCACGTAGCTTAAGTTTTCATTTTATGTTTCTTTTGTTTACTCTACTAACTCATTCCACATAGTTTTTAGGTCTTTTCCGCCAACGTCGTGTCAGACGACCACGACAACTGTCACACCAACAGCAACGCCAGGACGGAAGCCAATGACGTGACGCCCATAACAGAAGGACACGGACGATGACCGTGAACGCGATGGGTCCGGGAAAGGCTACGTGGCAGGGTCGAACGAAGCCCAGAACGACGATGGGGGCGGCAAACTACGCAGGGGACCGGAATGACGAGAACGGAGACCGGAGCAGCGAGAACAGGGTCCGGAACGTCGACAACGGGGACCGGAAACATGGCAACGGGGATGGCAATGACAGTGGAGACCGGAACGACGAGAACGGGGATGGCAATGATGGACATGGGGACCGGAACGACGAGAATGAGGACGATGATGAGAGACGGGAACCACATTGGTATGGGGACGGCGTGGATGATGGAGCCCGGGTCAGTGGAGACACAGACGGGGATGACCCAGATGCGGACGTGGTCGATGACGACGAAGACCCAGATGTGGACGACGACAACGAAGAAATGGATGACAACGGTAAGTCGTCTGTATTTTTTTCTTATTTTATGTACTAGTCAAATTATGCTTTTCAGTTGTTACTGTGCCGGCAGCAGCAACAGGACTGGCAGCACAGCGGCAACAGCACCCACGGCAGTGGCAGCAGCAATGGCAGCAACGGCAACGGCAGCAGCAGCAGCGATGGGCAGCAGCAGACGCGGACGATGGCGACGAAGAAAAGGATGACATGTATGGTAAGTCATCAGTGTTTTTTTGGTTATTTTATGTACTACTACTGCCTTGCAGTTGTTACTGCGCCGAGACGAAGCCTGCAGCCGCAACGGCAATGGCAACGGCAGCAGCAGCCCAAACAGCACCAGCAGCAGCGGCAGCAACGGCAACGGCAACATCAGCAGCAGCAGCAATGGCAACAGCAGCAACAGCAGCAGCGGCGACAGCAACGGCAGCAGCAGCAGCAGCAGCGATGGCAACGGCAACGGCAGCAGCAGCGGCAGCAGCAGCAGCAGCAGCGGCAGCAGCAGCAGCAGCAGCGGCAACGGCAGCAGCAGCAGCAGCGGGAATGGCAGCAGCAGCGATGGCAACGGTGGTCATGAACCCAACTGTCGGGGTGGATCAGCGACGAGACGAGGGCAGGGAATCACCCTGCCCTCGTCATATCGTTATTATTATTTTTCTTTTGTACCTATTATACATAGTGAGATGAGGGCAAGGTGATTCCCCTGCCCTCGTCATATCATTATTTTTTTTATTTTGTACCTACTATATATAGTGAGATGAGGGCAGGATGCCCTCGGAATATGACTCGCGTGTCACATGATTATTGAGACGCGACATGTGACAAATGTGATGTAACGTTTGGACGGCCCAACGTGACATCACACTTTGTGACATGTGATCAACAAACACGTCAAGTCACATGAACAAATAAGTACAAGCCCATCAAACATGGTTGAGATTTTCTCCTTACCTCACAACCACCACTACCACTTTTGATGACACTGCAGGATCCTTGGTTATTGTACCGGGCAACAACCAGAGATTCTGGAGTGTCATAGTCTTAACTGGTAGGTGATTTCCTCAGGCTTTGTTGCTCACGTCTGTTCACTTCACAGGACTACTTGATTATTGTGGTATGTTCTTCTTTTTCACTGTCAGGTATCTTCTTTGGTATGTTTGCATCCAGATGAGTGATTAATTTGTATTACCCCATTACTGACAGTATCTTTTGTTGAAGTTATCTGTTCAACTTGAATGAACATTGTGGCATCTCTGTGTGCCAACTGTTGGTGTCTGGTCCTCAGAAATGAGTGCTTGTCACTGTACAGGTCTTCAGGAATGAAAGGGCGGGTGAATCCCCCTGATTTCCTTGCCGGGCAACCTACTTGTAGTGGGCCTGGTGGCATCATTGAAAGTTGACCAGGTAAGTCTCACTATTACCTTTAAGCCTCCCTTTAGTGACATTGAGACCAGGTAATATTGTTAGTTTAGTTGATTTCAGTATCCATTTTTGGTTATTTGTTTGCAAAATTTTTGTTAGTATTTTCTTTGTCAGTCAGTCTTGATCAAGAAGGAGAAGAGCTCCTCCTTTGAGATCAAGACTGAATGGCGTTGGTGTCTTGCTTTTTATCCTTTCAGAGGCATTTGTGACACAGTAGCAGTACTTGTTGTAATGTTAAGCTGTTAATGTCTGAGAAGGAATTTATTGCATTTTATCGGTGTAAACCCTAACCCTATGTCACAAGGTCAGCCGTATCATGGCTGGCCATTATAACTCTGGCACTGGTCAATCCATGACCCACAACCAGCCAGAGACCCATTAGGAACAGCCAACCAATGTGCCATGACCAGCCAATGTATTCTGAGTGTTGGCCAATGCATATCATGTTGACAGCTGATGTAATTAGAGCTGTGGCCATCCCAATGTAGCTGGAGCTTTGGCCAACCCAGGTGCTATGGCCATGTCATATAACCAAAGCTTTCGCCAACCCATGTTCCATGGCTACACCCAGTACAGTCAGCCAATCCATGTCTCATGGCCAGCCAATAAACGCACAGAGGTCAGCCAATCCATGTTCCATGTCCAGCCGAAATACCCAGACCATCGGCCAATCCATAGCCTAAATACCCAGACCTGTTGGCCAATCCATCTCCCATGGCCAGCCAAAATACCCAGACCATTTGGCCAACCCATGTTCCATGGCCAAGTGAAATACGAAGACTGGTTGGCCAATCCATGTTCCATGGCCAGCCGAGATACCCAGGGAAGTCGGCCAATCCATGTTCCATGGCTAGCCAAGATACCCAGCCCGGTCAGCCAATCCAAGTTCCATGGCCAGCCAAAATACCCAGGGCAGTCGGCCAATCCATGTTCCATGGCCAGCCGACACACCCAGGGAAGTCAGCCAATCCATGTTCCATGGCCAGCCAAGATACCCAGCCTGGTCGGCCAATCCACCTCCCATGGCCAGCCAAAATACCCAGACCCATCGGCCAATCCATGTTCCATGGCCAACCGAAATACCCAGACTGGTCGGCCAATCCACATTCCATGGCCACCCGAAATACCCAGGGCAGTTGGCCAATCCATGTTCCATGGCCAACCAAAATACCCAGACCGGTCGGCCAATCCACCTCCCATGGCCAGTGGAAATACCTAGCCCAGTTGGCCAATCCATGTTCCATGGCCAGCCGAAATACCCAGACCCATCGGCCAATCCATGTTCCATGGACAGCTGACACACCCAGGGAATTCGGCCAATCCATGTTCCATGGCCAGCCGAAATACCCAGCCAGGTCGGCCAATCCATGTTCCATGGCCAGCCGAAATACCCAGACCCATCGGCCAATCCACCTTTCATGGCCAGCCAAAATACCCAGCCCAGTCGGCCAATCCATGTTCCATCGCCAGCCGAAATACCCAGACCCATCGGCCAATCCACCTTTCATGGCCAGCTGAAATACCCAGCCCAGTCGGCCAATCCATGTTCCATGGCCAGCCAATATATCCCTCTGCTTCGGCCAACCAATGCTTCTCCGAACATGGAACCATCGGACAAGCCATCTGCCCTGGAGAATGATATTGGTCGGCCGAGATAAGCTAGCCCACTTGGAGTGGGAATTGTCCATCTCGGCTGACCCATATATCATGGGAAAGATACGCTGAAAGGGCTCTTTCACATGTGTAAGATTACATGATCGGGACACAATCGGGACACATGACATTGTTTATCGTATATCAATGTCACACAGACTATTCTGCTACCTCAGTCGTTCTGTTCATGGCTGAGGTATGTATTCCTCACATTGTATAGACCATCCGCTAACTGTATTATACTTAGCCTGACTAGGATACAGTTTTAACAGGTTATGAGCCCTGCGCGCTTGTGTGCTAGACACAACCCACTCCTTGCCAAGCTTACCTTACATTATTCTTGACTCAAAAATATGTCTACCACTGCTGCACCCTCCGTTGCACTTGCCCCCACCATCCAAGCGAGCCTTGTTTCTCAAATCGAATTACTCGATAAATCAAAGAACAACTGGCCGAAATGGAAACACATTGTTGTCCAATGCTTAGGCATGGTTGGTCTTGATGACTACCTTACTGGACAGATAATCTGCCCTGATGTTGCTATCAAACCTCGAGCCACCTCAAACTGGCAAACTAACAATAAAGTTGTACATTCTTTCTTAGGACTGAAATCAACAGAACAAGAACAAGAATTTATTGAGGGGAAGACCACTGCTGCTGAAGTTTGGAGAACGCTTAAATCTTGCCACAAACAAGAAGGTCCCATTACCCAAATTCTGCTTATCCAAGAAGCGTTGAGTGTTCATTATTCCAAGAGCGAACGACTTTCTACAGTCAGTACAAAGCTCACTGATCTCAACACACGTATTTTTGCTATTGGTATTCCCTTGAAAGATGTGTTCTTGAGTATTCTCATGCTCAACTCTCTCTGGTGAACTCACTAATGTTTGTGATCATGTCGCTACGTCGCTTTCATCCAACGTTACATTTACCTCGAATGATATATGGAAATGCTTGGACATGGAGCAGCAAATCATTGATAGCGATACCACCAAATTTCCCTGAAATGCTTTGGATGTTCTTGTGGCTTGCGACTCTTCTAGACGCAATACTGGACCTCAGAGAATGCCTCATCTGTGCAATAAGTGCAAGAATGCTGGTCGTTGTTTCCAAGGCCACACGGATAGCACTTGCTATCATCCCAGCGGCACTATGGAGGGTAAACAAGATATTGTTGATGCGGAATGCATCAAATGCCAGAAACATTCCACAAACACCGCTGGGACTTGTGTTGACAGCGATGGACGTGCCTTCATCCTTGACAAAATTACCAACAAAGCGTTCTATCTTGCTGGCTCGTCGCCTGCTGCTGCCTCACCCCATTTTACTGGTCTAACCACCAAAGTCATTTCCCCTAATGTGTTGGATCCCCTCTCTCCTGGTGACCGTTTTGAATATGAAGCCTTCCTCATTGCTGAACCTGAACCTAAAGCGTCTGTTAATTGGCTTGAATGCACTTGACACAATGTCAACATCACTGCTATTTCCGTTAGCACCCCTACTGGCCCTTGTCATCCAGTGTCTAGGAGCAATGGTCCTTACTTCTTAGACACGGGAGCTTCGACGCATATATCCCCTGACCACGGTGATTTCTTTGACCTTCGCCCAATTGATCCTCGCTCTGTTAGAGGCATTGGCAGGTCTTCTATCCAGGCTGTAGGTATAGGTACGGTGGAGTGGTCCTGAGGGACCTCTCGGGATCGGGGACGGAATCAGACGGAAAGGTCAAGGGTGGATGGGACAGAGGTCTGTCTACTACATCCAGAAGTGGCTACTGACTAAGGTCCAGTCACGTGACATGCCAGGCACCACTACTACAACGGTCAAACAGATATTAGGCTGGGGTGTGCACATCCCTCTCCATGATGTCCTCTTCATCCCGAACAACCTCATCTTAATATCATCCCTATGCCATGCCCTGAAATTCATTTCTTACTTCGACGACAGACAATGCTGGCTTACCAAAAGAAATGGTTCAATGGTAGCTTTGGGTACTCTCTGCCAGACCCACTCTCTCTAGTATTTCCTGCACAGTGCTGTGCCCTCGGTTGATCATGCATTCTTCTCTCATCACCTTCCTGATCTTGAAACCTGGCACCATTGTCTAGGACACACCAACTACCAAACCATCTCTGACATGGCTCAAAAGGGCTGGTGAAAGGTATGCACATTGATCTTTCCTCATGACCTCCCAAGTGCGTGGACTGTATACTTGGTAAACAGACACAAAACCCTGTGCGTAAGACTCGCAAAGGCATTCGATCGATTCACAAATTGGGTGTGGTGTATGTTGACCTTACAGGTCCCGAAGCTGTCAGATCCGCGAGTGGGAACTTCTACAGTATGTACTTGATTGATGATTGTACTTCATTTATATGGACAATCCCACTTCCTTCCAAAGACATGGCTGCTCCTGCCTTTTGTGATTGGGAAACTGCTTATGAATTGGAAACTGGACTGAAGGTTGGCATTTTTTGCACTGATAATGGTGAACTAAAGACCAATCAAATGGTGGATTGGTTTTGGACTCGTGGTACTCAACACCAGATAGGCTATGGCATGGGTATGGGTAAATCCTTACCTGTGAGGATCCATACCCGCCACGGATCGGGTATGGATACAGATTCTGGTATCCGTCAGCTTTAAAACAAGCTCCAGAACAAGCAAAACGGTCAAGAATTGACTGAGATACAGCCAAAACACTGTTTGGGGCCTATTTCCACCATTTCTTAACCATTTCAGGTCATCCTTAGCTTGTTTTCATCCAGGATCCATGGGTAAAATCCGCAGATTTTTACCCATACCCTTGGGGGGTACGGATACGGATCGAAAAATTTGGATCCATGGATTACCCTTGCCATTGCCTAACACCAGAACTGCCCCCCATACTTCAGCTCATATTGGATGTGTTGAACATGTCCATCGGACTCTATGAAATAAAGCTCATGCCATGCACATGCACATACACTGCAATTTCTTTCCGAATTGATGGGATGAACTCATCAACACTGCTTGTTTTCTTATGGTCCAAACCCCATCCCATTCTTTGCCCGATACCACCCCCTTCAAGGCTTACACTGGTTCTAAACCTGAATGCATCCTGATTGGGTATGAATCTAATTCGAAAGCATACTGCTGTTATCATTGAGAATCCCATAAGGTTTTTTTGTCCTACCACATCTCCTTTATTGAATCACATGAGGGTGTTTCCCCCCTTCCCCCCCCTCATGCACCTCCCCCCATTCCTTTACCACCTGATTTCCCTGTGGTTGATGACCTGCCTGTTCCTGTGTCAATGATGATGCTCCTGCTCCCAATCTACCCCCTCCTTTGCCTGCCATTGCTCCAGCTCGCCTTTGCCACCAACGCACCAATGCCATCGACCTTGTTGACCCTGCTTCCCTCCGTTCTTCTGATCATACTCACACACCTTCTGCCTGCCATGCTGCGCAACGTGCCACTATGGAATCTAGGGAGAGTGCTGCCCATGTCGAACAACAATGTGCCGATGCCAAACATCTTTGCCAGGAAGCTCAACACAAGATCTTTTCTCAACTCCCCGACCTTTGCCAAGACAATATTGACCACCTCAAAGCATTGTTCTCCTCCATGGACAACCCCTCCATCAATATTGCCTACCCTGACAAACCCACCTCCATCAAGGAAGCTATGGCATCTGGTGATGCTGCTGAATGGTCTGCTGCCCTTAAGGAGGAGTTTGGGTCAATTAAGTCCATGGGCATTTACAAACTCGTTCCCCACTCTTCTGTCCCTGCTGGATGGAAGGTCATGAAAGGGAGACTGGTCTTCTTATGGAAACATAATGAACTTGGTGCTATCGTTCACTATAAGGCTCATTGGGTATGCCGTGGATTTGAAGTGGTTTATGGCCTAGACTACACAAATTCAACCTCACCTATGGCACGAATGGAATCTTTTCACATTCTACTCCACCTCGGTGCTGCCCTCAATTATGACATGCAACAGATTGATGTCAAGACCACCTCCTTGAATGGGCTTTTGCCGCCTGGCAAAACTTGCTATATGGAACAGCCACCAGGTTTCAAGGAGGTTGGCTTCGAAGACTATGTCTGGGAGCTCCAGAAAGGTTTGTACGGTTTGAAGCAGGGTGGACATGTTTGGAACAAGATGATGAACGACGCCATGCTTTCATGGGGCTTCACTTGCCTCATATGTGAACACTGCATCCACTTCCGCCACACTCCATTAGGCATTATCTTTACAGCCATACATGTCAATGACTTCCTTTCTGTTGCTAGTGACAAAGCAGAGAATGAACAGTTCAAGACGCAACTATGTAGACATTGGGTCATCTCCGATTTAGGCAAGGCCAAATTCTGTCTTGGTATTGCGATCAAATGTGACCACATGACACGTTCTGTGCGTTTGTCGCAAACCGCACTTATGACCAAGTCATCAGTAAGTTTGGCCTGTCGGATGCTCACCCTGTTCCTATCCCCATGGATCCACATCTGAAACTTTCCTGGGTTTCTGACCCCCCACGTATGCCTGAGGATATCCACTGTCTCACGGTTGTACCCTATCGTGCGCTTGTCAGATCTTTGATGTATATCGCAATGGGGACCTGTCTGGACATCATGTTTGCCATCCAACAGCTTAGCCAGATTGCTACAGCCTCACCCATTGGGATGCCACTAAATGTGTCACATGATACCTGAAGGGCACTAGGCTTTTCAAGCTCCACCTTGGTGGAGAGCACGTTGCTGACCTCTCTGGGTATACTGACTCGAACTTTGCTAACTGTGTTGGTACCAGGAAGTCTACCTCCGGCTACTCTTTCTCCCTTGGCTCTGGTCTCATCTCCTGGTCTGCTCATAAACAAAAAACTGTCTCTACTTCTTGTGAATCTGAATACGTCGCTGCCGCCGAAGCTTCCAAAGAAACGGTCTGGCTCCATGCCCTTTTACTTGGCCTCGAACTTGGTCAAACTAGACCCACCTTACTCCACTGTGACAACAATGGTGCCATCATACTCACTGGCAACCCTTCTTTCCATAATCGCATCAAACATATTGACGTCAAACACCCTTACATCTGTGAACACGTTGCCAACAATGAAATTGAGGTCAAATATGTCAACACTAAAACTAATCTCGCCAACATCTTTACCAAACCTTTACCTGCCAAAGATGTTTGTTTTATGTGGCACACTATGGGTATTCGTGCTTAGAATTCCATTCAAGGAGGAGTAATCTCCACGGTGAGGAGGAGTGTTGGACTTCACATGTGTAGATTACATGATCGGGATGCGATTGGGACATGTGACATTGTTTATCGTATATCAACATCACACAGATGATTCTGCTACCTCAGTCGTTCTGTTCACAGCTGAGGTACTAGTCTCGTTCCCGACGTTATAGGGCAGGATGCTCCGGACCGTCGGAGATGAAAGCGGAGGCAAAAAACATGTAAGGTTCAGTCGTTGCAATCTGCCCTATAACGTCTGGTGCATTTCGTAACTAAACAATGCGCGCGTGTCACGCGTGCGACTTTCCGTGTACTTCCTTCTTCTATCACACGCGTTTACGTCTTCTTTTGGCGCGGCTTCCCATCTCGGGCTTCTTATTCCCTATTATATATGGACCCTGTCCACGATCAATGTCATTCCTACGAACGAGATCAGAAATACTCAGCAAAAGTCCTTCAAGATGCTCAAGATAATGCATTGAAATCTCGAGGCTACAATTCACAGGACACTCGTCACAAACTCCGTGTAGAGTTCATACAGTTAAATAATGGTTCGGTGCCATATCCCTGGCAAGTAAATGTCTCAGAAGCAATCTTGCTCGGATTGGACTGTACTGTAATAGCTGCAACTGGAGCCGGCAAGACCATGCCTTTTGTCATGCCTTTATTTGTAGAGAGCGAGAGAATTCAAATAATTATATCCCCTCTGAGTGCATTGGAAGAAGACCAGGTACACCCTCATTTCCAACATGGTTTTCATATTGAATGAAATGTCTAGGCCAAACGATTTCGAGAAATGGGTCTTACAGGAGCTGTCAATGGTGACACATACAATAATCCCCTGCACAAGGTTTTTATCCCTCAAGCCTTGTACATCCAGAAGTAATCTCATCGTATCAAAGGAACTGGAAAACTTGGACCATAATGTCATAATAACATCACCAGAGATGTGTCTCAAACACGAAGGCTTCCGTGCACTTCTAAGCTCACCCAAGTTCGCTAACAAAATCGGGGCTTTCATTATTGACGAGGCACACTGCATCTCTCAATGGGGGGACAAATTTCGGCATGAATACGCCCAACTGGGGACCTTGCGTGCCTTCGTACCTCTGCACGTCCCATTTCTCGTCACCTCAGCTACACTTCCGGCACCTGTTCTCACAGAAGTACGATTAGCTATACATATAGATGCGGCAAATTCATACCACGTGAATCTTGGCATGGACAGACCCAACATTTCATGGTTTGTTCGACGAATGAAAGGTGGAAAATCTGACCTCGAGGCATTGTCATTCCTCATACCAGTTTCTGACGAACCCATCGAGTTGACACAGACAATGGTGTTCTTTGACGACATCAGCGTTGCTATGGATGCGACGAAGTGGATTCATACCCACCTACCCCCCGAGCTTCGTGGCCAGATTGCTTGCTACAACTCACGGCGCACCACTCGGGCAAAGCGTAGAGTCCTCAAGGATTTCCGTAAGAGCAGAATCAAGATCTTGTTAACGACAGAAGCTGCTGGAATGGTATATCTCGAAAGCACTTGACAGTGAATAAGCACTCAGGTACTTACAGGGCTGCGACATTCCACACGTTGAACAAGTCGTACAATTCATGGTCCCAGCATCTCTGTCGATCTGGATGCAACGAGCTGGGCGAGCCGGAAGGGATCCCACTATCTTCGCGCGTGCCTATCTGCTCGTTCAGCCAACTGTTTTCCAAGAGACAGGTGTCAACGATGAGGATGTTAATGAGAATGACCCACCAAAATACAAGAAGGACGTTGAGGCAGGACTGCGCGCGTGGATTGAGACCGAGTCTTGCAGAAGGGAAGTTGTTGATGAGTATTTCGACAACCCGCCGCGAAAACGTACGTATCGGGAACAATCTGGAACGTGTGAACTGATGCCATTGTTAGCTCCCACCAGTACCTGTTGCGATAACTGCCTCTTCAAAGCCTCTATGCACGCCATGCCGGCTGCTCAGACCATGTGCCCAGCGACTGCGAGTAGCGACACCGAGGACACACCCAGCCAGGATCCTGATGCAAATGGCAAGCGAAAGTTGTCCAACGTAGCGCTGGGTGCCAATCGTCGAGACGAGCATCTGCAGGCAGCACGAGGACTGTTGGATAAGTGGCAATTTGCAACATGGTTTGGTCAGTATAAAAAGCGGCCATGGGGAGTGCAGGGCCTCTTACCAGACACAGTCCTCACCTCGCTGGCATCCAAGGCCCGCTTGAACAATGTGGACGATTTGGTGAGGGCTGGATGGAGTCCAACGATGGCGGAGAAGCATGGTGCGGAACTGCTGACAATTTTGGGCATGTTCGATACCAGATTTCAACTCGAGCGGGAAGCGGCCAAGAGGGAGCGTGCAGAGCAGAAGAAGTGTGAAACTGCAGCTCGCCGAGAAGAAAAGCGTGAAGCTGAGAGGGCAGAACGAGCTCGATTGCGAGAGGAACGTGCAAGAGAACCGAAGAAACCTCGATTGTCCCGTGCCAAGCAACCTGAAGCGTTTGGCGTCTCTTCAGCACACAATACTCCATTTGCAACAGCACTTACGGTCCAATCGAATGGTCAAGAGAATTTGCCGCCAAACTGGACAGCTCCACAGCCCACTCGTTGGGTTGCCCAACCACCCCATTCAGTTGCACCATCGCTGCACAGTCGCTTCCGTGCCGCCACTTCTAGGCCGTGCGATCATCTCACCACGGCACCGCACTTGCCTGAACACATCCCACATCCATATACATCTTTTGCGCCTGCAGCGCCGCCACCTGGGACAGTCATTTTGGACGTCTATGGACGGCGATATGTTTTAGATCCATATGGCCGCACGATGCCACTGGACTTGTCGTCCCATCAATCTTAGGTGCACTCTTTCACTATTCCCTATTCATTAATGCTGACTCTACAGTTATTGTTCATTTTCTAGCCAATCCTCTTCAGTAGATCGCTCATATGAGCGATTTGCAAACCACTTGTCCATCGTATGAAGCCGCTCAAGGTTGATCATTCCTGTAGTTACGAAATCTGTAGTTTTGTCCCTAGGATTCTTGAACTTGCGACCAGTCTTGTGCACGTGTAACTCTGATGAAATATAGTGTTCTGCAAGCTTTGCGACGTCCTGTTCTTTGTCTGGACTGCCATGCTTCGCACCGCGGACCGTTGCACCGAATTGGTGTTCCATATGTCTTTGGACTTTATGCAGGGTGGGTATTGCTGGCGAAATCTTCTGCATATACTCCCATGTAGCGCCGGGCCCAAAGGAACGATATGTAACCTGCACTGCAATGTAAGACATCGACACATCGTGGTCGCAGCAAACGTACCTTGATATCTTTGATGTTCTGCTCCTGTCCTTTGTCAATCGGCAAATGTCCGTCACGCTTACCTGACCGATTAATCAACCAACAATAGTTGCGAATATAATCTCTGTTGATCTGATAAGTTTGGCAGTGACTCGAAAATGATTTTTTCTCACTTGATTTCCTCCGTCCACTCATGTTTCAGGCCTTGAAGCAGCTCGAGTATTTCAATGGTGTACTTGGGATTTCCTCCAGCCGCAAAACGAAAGAGTAGAGTGGGGAGGAGATCCTCCATCCGACCGACATCTCCGAGATGGATGGCATCTGTCAACTCGAGGTATGGCAGCACATCCATATTCCACATGATGCATTGCTTGTTAACTTGATCTTGCTGTTCAGCAGGAAGCTGTTCCATGCAAGACAATGCCTCACGCGACGCGTGTTCACGTATGAGTGTACTTGCTAGCTCGTGGAGTTTTCTGGGAGTCTCCACCTTCAGCTCGGAAAGGGACTGAACATTGCCGACCACAAGCCAGCTGGCACGAAAGTGTGCCTCGCTGATATGCCGAATTGCTTCGTCGAGATGGTGCCAGAAGGGCCCTTTGGTTGCCGTTGACACCAGTCCCGTTCGTTTCAATATATCAAAAGCATGTCGTAGACCACCGACCCCAGCGGATGTACCAAGGTATTGCTTGTGTAACGAGTTGGCAAATGCCATCACCAGGTGGAACCACCCGAACACGGGGATCATGTAGTCCATCCGGTCGTATGAGTTGAAATCCTCATGCCTGTATTTCCATAAACCCCGCAGCCTCTCAATTGTCATTTGGTCCCCAATCCAAGCAATGATACGTTCAAGAGCCGTCCGAACCTTCTCCTCTTCTGTGTGCAGGCTCAACTGGGTGAACCACTCAATTAAGGCCTTGTCATTGCCCTCGTAGCTTGCTTCTTCGATTGGTGCAGTGCCAAGCATGAATTGCTGGGTACTGTATTGCGGCCCGCAAGGGAGTTGGCTGACAGGACAAGGAGGGTCAAACTCGGGGTCATCCCTGTAGGAGTAATCTGCGAATTCAGGGCTGTCAAGGAGGATACGTAGGACTTTATGAACATGCTGTGATTCAATACGTTCATCAGCTTCTCCACCGAACACAACATCGTTGAAAGCAAAGGGTTCTTTGCAATTTCTCGCGCGATGTCGCAAAAATGTCCGGTTGGTATCAGGGGGTAGGACTGCATCAAGTGGCAGGATCCAGACTGTTGCCGCACATCCACTTACAAAATGACTTTGGTTATGTAGCCGCTGGGAGAAAACACGGAGAGGGACATTGATATTGTCGTGTGAGATGTGCCAAGGAGAGCGGTGGATTGCAAGCTTAACAGCCTCCATTGCACGATCCGACAGAGTGCCAAATGCATTTGCTGTCCACTTATGGCTCATTGTTACAGCAAGTCCATGTACCGCGTCAAAGGCTCTTGCAGATAGACCACAGGATTTTAAGTAGATCGACCATAATTTGGCCACTTGGCCTCGGCGGTGTGAACGTGTATAATGACATTGAGATATTATATTGAGAATGATCTACAACATTGATGAGAGTTTGTACATAGACGGAACAGAAACCAGCAAACTTTGTCGGGATTCTTGTGAGAGTTCCGGACATCTTGACTTTGGCTGTAGGCAGCACAGCGAAGGATACCCCACAGCACCGGAGCTCGGCTTTGAACCTCTAAAACCAACTTCTCGAAGTCTAGGCTAGTCAGGGCTTCCTCCGACAGGTCTTTGGGTGGTGAGAGAAATGACACAGCTGATACCCTCATTTCCTTATCAATAACCTCCAGCACTCGTCGGGCAGAAAACTCCTCCAGGCTCCGATGTGCTCCTGCAGGTCTCTTCCCAGTCCCTTTAGCCGATCGTCTTGGAGGGTTGTACCATCTCTCGAGAATCCCTGGCAGTTCGTCACTAACCATGAGAGCAGTCCTTTCATACTAGTGGGGTGTGGGCCATTGCTTTGCATGGCATGTTACTCGTCCCTTCTTTTAGCAAGAGAACACATATTAAGATTGAGCATATATAAACAGTACAGCATTATTACCATTACATGACAATAAATTAATATTTGAAAAGTTATCTATATCACCTTCATTAATGCAAATTGATCTGGTTGATATACCATCATGAAACCATACCATACTGTTGATGAATATGCGGGCAGTAAAATGTGCATCACCAAAGTACACAATTCCTCTCAATGTGTAAGCAGTGGATATGTCATCAATTGACAAGTTTATAACTTGACTAATTATTAAATTCTCAATAGAGTCAACTGTAAACATGATTAGAGGTGGAATTTTGTTAAATGCAATAAATTTAGTAATCTCTCCCCAACACAATTGACATTTGTGCCGTTGTCTATTAACTATGATTTGAGCAAGACATGTTGAGATTGTTCCAGAAAATGAATATGAACAATGAAAGATGGCGTCACATCTATCATTTTCCAGAATGGTTATGTTTTCACAATTGATACATTTAAGACAAGTTGAAGTCATTGGTTCATTTGCTTTCATTATATAATGGGCCAAATCACTTATGGCAATGCCAACTTGACCATAAGGAAATATTTCGGGTTTATCTTGATGCAATAAATGTCTGATTGTATTTCTAACTGTTTCTAAATCTGTTGTGTGATTCTTGGATCGTTTGAATCCTAAGCTCAAAATCTTTAATATTTCATTGATGCTATTGAATCTTTTTTTCCAACTTGATGGATCTTCATTCCATATTGCTAGTAATATTGTAAAGAGTGAATCATAAGCACAGCTCCAATCTTCCGCATCCCATATAAACCCTTTTGGTTCATTTAATTCAATAGTACTTGTTTTTCGTCTTTTTTTCACTATGGAAGATGAACTTACAACTTGTTGTAATTTTCGTTTTTTATTTTGCAATACATTGGCCATCGAATTTTTATGAGTGACAGTGATTGGAACAGTTCCTTTTGCAGGAACAAAGTTGAGGTTTCTGAAATCTGCCTTTTGATTTTTGTTCATATGTTTAATTAATTGCCATGGAGAGGGCTGTGTTGTGTATTGATTTAGTTGCTCCGTGGCTTTCCATGCGATAGCATGATGAATGTTTTTTGGAATATATGACTTTCCTTTCCATTTTCTAAATTGATCAATGATAGAATTTCGCTGATCTCCCTTGACATGGTCTGGTAAGAGTCCTTGATATTTCAGTTTGGTAATCTCATCAAGCAGTTCTAATTCTCTGAATTCCTGCCTGAGATATCCAGAAGCACCCCCAGTAATTACTTTAGGATCAAAGCCTTGCATGATGATAGTTCCTGCTGCAGAAGCACTTCTTGATAAGCAAGTATAATAGGATTGGTGGTTTCTACAACTACTGAGGTCAACTACATTGTTAGGACGAGTACGTCCTTGACATGCATAATCAGTCATTGCAAAATTAGGTAGTACCAACACTTGTTCTCTTGACAAAGATATCACATCATCATTGGGTAATGAGCACATGGTGGAAGTGACATGTTTTGTAATCGGCACAACATTTTCAGGAAGTCCTTCTATGTTAATTTTTTTTGGAGGATTCAATAATCTGACAAATAAAGTGTCCAGTACAGTTTGTTGCTCAGGACCTATTGCACTCTGCCAACCCACAACTATGCCCTCTGCTCCTTTGGTAATGCAGCACTCTGTTGCATCATTGTTCCTCAGCATCACTGGCATGCCTACACATAAGTCCAATCTTCCTGGTATATGATCAGAGGATGATGCATGTGGTTGGCTCCAAAGTAGCTTTTGGAGTGAAGGTTCCAATATCTTTGTGTGTCGAATAGGATCCAAAATTGTTGACATGTGATGAGATTTTCTTTTGCTATTGGAACTAGTAGGATCATTCCATCTGTCTATGGAATAGAATGATGTTAATGGTCTCCTATTTTCAGCAGCAAAACGTTGAATACCAAGTTCATTGATTTTGTCTTTTTGTGCATTCAATGCAGTTATAACTGACACATTCCTGAATTTCTTTTGGGCTAATTTTGGATCATTTGGACCTTTTCCTGCAACACGAGTACGAAGAAATGCAATATCTTTGGGAGTACATGCTTTGTATCTCATGTTTTCCAAAGCAAGCCTCAGTTGGACATCTTCTTCTGACTGATTGGTTTGTCTCATATTTTCACGTAATATAACAACTGTTGTTATTTGATGCCAAAGAGCTTTGCCTATAGCCGCTTCCTGATTTGCTATAGTTTGACTGGAATTGATTTGGACACCAACGGTTCCAGAGTATAAAGGAGCACCACTCATAGCTGGTGGAAGTTGGCCAAAATCTCCTGCAAATATCATATTAATGCCACCAAAGGGTTCATCATAAACACCACGTGCTTTTGCACACTGAGCACTGATTTTATACATATCTCTGCAAGATAACATTGACACCTCATCAATGAAAATGTAATCCACACCATCAAGATTGGCACGTACTTGTGCAAGGGAACGAGATGATCCTCCCTGATTAATTCCAAGAATGGAGTGATATGTGGATCCATTTACAAGGGCAGCAGCACCACCGGTTGGTGCAAGAACCACAAATCGATGATTTTCATTGTGTTTACCAAAAAAACTAGTCAATGCTTTGATGACTTGTGATTTCCCTGTGCCTGCCATCCCACCAAGATACATGCGTAGCTTATCAGAAACATTAATCAAGGTAGAGTGATTCGCAATGATATGAAATGCTCTCTTTTGGTCAGTGTTCAACTTGTAATCATTGATAGTTACATCAATAAGATGACGATCAGCTCTGTTTGCAGGAATAAACATATGGTTGATGTATGCTGCATCCACTATCTTGACATCATTATATTGAAAATTTCCCAATTTATTTATGGTTGCTGTGTTTGTTGGTAAATTTTTATTTCTGTCATTGATGATTTCCTTTTTCTTTGCAAGGACTGCAGTTCTCCACAATTTTGCTGATTGTACTACAGGTGGTTCTATAGGTATCAACGGTCCTATATCTGGGGTACCATCAATACAATCATCGAGCCACCCTGACCTTTTCAAAGTTCTTTCAGTTATCAGCATTTGATCTTTCCTTTTTTGTCCTTTTTGACCAAGTTTCAGGAGTATTTCCGTGTCATTATTGTCTTCATCAATATTGTTGTTGAAGTCGTCGCCATTAAATGCAAATTCAGCATTGTGCATGTCATCCAGTTCATCAAGACCGTTTGAGGTCGCCCATGAATACCTTATATTTGCAGTATTATTCTTCTGACGTTTAGCAGAGAAATCATCTCTTGCATCCAAACATTCATACCGCAGACCAAAGTATTTCATGATCTCTAGTTCTTTTTTAGAAAACTCGTGGTCTATAAAAGCATTATCCCATGTTTGTAATTTACTTTTGAGTTCTTTGCCACTTCTCCATGGCTTGAAAAACGTTAACATTGTACAACAATAATATTCTCGATCACCACGGTCAGCCCTTGGCAAAGTGTTCGGAATAAAATTAGGAACTATGAAAGGATCATTCCCTTTCATTTTGGCATGGTGGGTAAGATATTGTGGATGATTGGAATGTAAAGTATAATCATTTTCAAATTTTGTCAATTTATTAAGATCAACTTCATTTGTTTTATCAGCTATTTCTGTGCCTGCATGTCTACTCAAACTATCAGGTTTTGGAATTTCATCTATCTCCATGAGTATATCATTATCAACGACATCAGACAAGTTGTCATCACTGGAATAGTCAACATTAGTAGGTTCAGTGCAAGAGTCAGACAAATCATCACAGCCTAGATTGTCAAAAATTTGGTTTTGCACTGGTTCTTTTCTGGCCCTTTTGGTCTTTGTTTTGGTGCGTCTTTTCTTTGGTTCCATAGTGGCAAGACGTATCCAGTCATACAGTGATACATTATCATACAAGGCGGGTCTGAACATATAATTATTTACTTTGGAAAGTCCAATGTATGCGCCATTATTCTTACCAATAACAACCTTTTGTGCATTATTTTGGTCTTCACATATATTAGGAATTTCTTCATCAGACCATGCACTGATAACCTCTTTAACATAAGATCTCCAAAAGAATGGCACGAATTTATGACTGGTGTAGTGATCAGGATTTCCAAGGACATATAATGAAGCCATTGGAGCACCAATTTCCATTTTGGAGGTGAGTGAATTGACTATTTGTGTAAACAGCTTTCTGACTTTGTCTTTTCTTTTTAGGTCGCCACCAATCATTTCGGAATTCTTATCAAAAATACTTTTTATCACTTCAAAAATGCTATAGGTCTTCAAGGAGAATTTTGTAATATAATCTGTTATGTATGCAACTATGGCCTTTATAGCAGTACCTGATAATAAGCTGGTCACATCAGAATTGCATCGTAGCATATATGTAACTTCAGGTGTCACCGTGTTCATCCAAGGTTCACCATGCTTGAGGTTGAGAGCACCAGTGTTAGGTTCTACAAAAGTTTGTTGAAAGATATCACGGGGAAATCGTCGTTTACATTCACCTTTCGAATTAAGACAGTATGGCTTTTTTTTGCCATCATGCCTGTTATGTACATTTAATCGCAATAAAAGATCATCTACAACATCTTGAAACCTTTGCCACCATGTTGATCTTTTGTTGTGATATTGACAATTCATGGAACAATTATATGATGGTGGATCTGGCATGACACATGTTGGTGGTTGATATTCAGGTTTCGACATTGTCTGTTCCATTTTCTGTGATACCTCATCTTTAGAACCTGTCATGAATTGTCCTACACACAAACTTTCCAAATATTCCACTAATCTTTTCTGAAAGTCAGAATTTTCACCCATAATTTTGTCACGTATTTCCTGAGGTGTAAGGCATCCCTTTATCCACAACAGCATATGAAGATGCAAGGTAAGACGTCCTTGTTCCTCTACCGTTGCATAATAACCTGATGTGTTTCCATACAGGCCAGGATGAGATTCATTTATTCCTAATATATGTTTGATGAACATTTCAGTAGTAAAGTGAAAAAAGCGGGCTCCAGCAACTGGATTGTTTGCAATTAGTTTGTAACAATCCTGGGGTAGACGTAGTTTAGGATAAAACTTTTCTTTGTTGTCAGCATAATATAAGCATAGTGGGTGATTGATGTCTGCAGGTGCAAAAGTGATAAACCAAGTCGGAGCACCAATATAGGATATCAGAGACCAAATCTCATTTCGCATGTATTTCTTGTTAGTAATTGAACCTTTGACCTGACCAGCTACGTGATCCAGATCAGAAATGAGTTTATAGCATGCTTTCTCTTCTGATGTATCCGGTTTGACTCTATCACCTCTAGATAATCTTTTAGAGAGGTCATCCAAAACAGCTGTATTGATATTCATCAGGCGATTTGCAATATCGTTGAAATTATGTTTATTAGTCAACAAATATCCTCCGGTTGTACTGTCTTTGATTTGTTCTTGATTGAATGCAATCAATGGAAAATAGGGATCGGTTTGAAATCTTTTGTCATGGTACATCAGGAGATGTCTTTTGTGCATCATATCACTGATGCTTAAAACATCATTGTCTATGCTGCTAATACCACCCAAGCCATATGGAAATAGGCAGGGAAACATCATAGGATATAACTGAGGATTATTAAAGAACGATTCTGGATTTCTAGCATGGCTTATGGCAAGAACACCACCATGGTCATCTATCAAGTGCTTGGTCGCTCTAGCTATTAATGCCTTTGGACTTGTAATATCTAGATTTTCGCCAGTTATTCCACTAACAACAAAGGGACAAGGCCCATCTTCCACACCATCTTCCACTTCATTGTCAAATGCACTAGTGGCTTCTGGTTCCTTATTTGTGTCTGCTGGTCGATATGCAACCACAACAGGAATTCCATGATCTGGATATTGTGCTAGATTTTCATAGGAGATATCTAAATCATAGTAATCCATGTGATTCAATTTCAGCCATTCTAAAGCTGCAGAAACTCGCCTTCGGCGAACCAATAAAGGCGTTCGCTCCATGTCTTCTGGAGTTGGTCTGGCAGGACCAGTGAAAATAAACGCTAGCACTTCATCAAGTTCTTTAATTGTTGGAGGCAACCGTTGATATATCTTTGGTGTTGGGTTTTGAAACATGATGGCATTTGCTTTGATTTTATGCATCCCAGAGGAGACACGAACAATACATTTGTTGTGACGAACACGGGCAATCAAAAGTTGTTCAGCAAATGTTAGATTTTGAAGTTGTGCAGGAATTCTTCCCATCCAAAGTCCATTCGCCAAAGCATATTTGGGAGTTTGGCCTTTATTCAGACTGAGCACACATGGTTTGCATATCCATTTACATGTGTCATCTAGCACTGGACCTTTGATATCCTCTATTGGATCAGAACAATGATATCGTTCACATCTTGTGATTCCCATATTGTCTCTAGTTAATATTTTCAGATTAACCTTCGTCTTTGACAATAAAGACATGTTTTTCAATGCAACCAATTGACCACATACAGCACACCCACTTTCTTGGAAACATTCAGGTGATGTATCTCTGCACCAGTTGCTGATTATGGTTTCCTTCAATTCAATAGATGGAGGAGGAGGAGGAAATAATTGCTCATCTGACTTGTCCAATTCTTCTTTCATTTGAGCCTGAGTTTCTTCTTTGCCGCACTCATTTGTTTCTGTCATTTTTTGTCTTCTGTACCACTGTTTACACAGGTCTTTATGTGATTTAATATCATGCACATGAAAAATAGAAACATGAGTATCACAAGCTGAACAATTATGCCTCATTAATGCCACAGATAGATCTTGTCCATGTAATCTTCGTAATGTCTTTGACAAATATATACCATGTATTGTTGTTATTTCACCAATATCCTTCACTGTCAAATTTGGCAGAAGTTCATGTAAAGGCATTTTAACACATGCATATGTTTTTCTATCTTCATATAAAGTGTTGGCTGTTTGTTCATCAATATGCCCCACATATTCGAATAATATGTCAGAATCATGGTTGATATTATTAGACGGTAGCATAAAAGATTGAAGAAAGCTAAACTTGAATGTTGGTATTCGTTTACCACCACCAATGTAGTCATATCTATGAACGAAATTTATATATAAAGATTTAAACAAGTGTCCGAATAAATTCAAATTGAACACAATTATGTTTGAACGGCTATGCCGTATTATGAAACATAGTGTGGTCCACAGCAACGTTGCATGTGATAGAGAACTAGTAATACAATGAAATAAATATGTTTTGAAATCATGTCGTCTCAATAGCGATCGCATGAGCAATGCTTTGATCATTTTACAACGACATTGGACAGTGATAGGTTTGAGAAGACAATACAAAGCAAAGAGATATTTAGGAGGTAAGAAATATCTTCTGGCATATTGAATAGAACGTATTCGCATTTTGAAGGCGCTATTTTTAAATGTAGTCCAAACGAATAATGGATCGACTGTCAAGTTATCTTTTGTTTCTTTTGTTATTCCAATGATCTTTACATATAGTGTTGCATTTATTTGCATCAATATTGTTGCATCGCCCTGATCTGGGGCCAACTCATGTTCTATGAGTTTTCTTTGAAAAACACCCAATTCTTGGGTCAAGGTCGATATCACAGGACATGAAATTGGTTCAGGAGAGATATACATAAGTTTGTCTTGGCATAGTTGTGGAAACAATGTTGCATTTGCAAGGAAATATAGATAAGTCAAACATGCAATGCAGACACGGATGATGTTGTGGGGATTCATGAGGATTTGTGACAGTAAGAGGAAACACCGCCCATTTAACTAGTCAAGTGGTTCGGATCATGAATAACAATTAACACAATGGGATTGATCATATGACATTATATTATTTGTAAGCTTTTCCCAAAACACCATAAGGCATGCCTGAATCTTTAGAAATCTGTGTTTACTTTTTTTATTCCATTCTATGTTCCTGTGACATGCCTTGATACAGGCCAAAAATGCATCTGTATCATGAATAGCTGCCTTACGATCTTATTAGGGGTCTGGCTGACAAGACATTGATCAAACCGACTGAGAAGAACAATGGTACCCCCTTTTAAGATATTTTGTGGATTTAATCTTCAGAGTCTCAGTGATATTTATTTCTGGCTTGCTCAACAGACAAAACAGGTATTGAAGTTGAACAACCAGGCTGTTTGACAACTGTGCATATTTGACAATTGCTTGGTAATTCATGGAAATTATCATTGTTCTTCATCCTTGTCAGAAATACATTGTCATTTTTATGGAGCTGTACGTATCATTCCCACACAAGTATACTGTATTATTCTGGTACCAAAGAGTCATAGCTCCCCTTGGAGTGACAGTTATATCTTCCACTACAAGAGGGGGTTTTGTTACTCTTGTATCATTGTATCCTCATTTAATAGGTCCATAAAGTTCGTGATTCTGGTTTCTTACATATATTCAATTTGAATTTTCATTAGCCCGAATGAGAGTCATCTCAGGTTGTCCTTCTCAAGTTGAGTGTGTAGGTGGTTGTACAACTGAACTGAAAGTAATGCATTCACCAGGATATATTTTAGACAAACAGATTTTCAGTCAACAAGATTGATGCCTTATGCTGTATCTATGCTCACTATCATGCTCAATTCTTATGGTCATAGGACAGTAACACAAACCATTTTTAACGGAGCAAAAAGAAATACATATATAGAAACTGTACAAATGTTAATAGTAGCGATGTATGAGGAGGACATTTGAGGGCACAGATTGTCACCAAGTTTCCAGAAATCAACGACTGGGATACAGTTTTTTTAGTCAAATATAATGAATACTCCACAAAAGAAGGACTTACTCCTCCAAAATTAAGGCCCGGGATCAAGTTTGGATGTCGATGGCTTGGGAGATGAAGGCCTCGTTTGGCTTGGAGTAATGGAGAGTAGGATTTCGGGTGGAACGATGTTGCTCCAATCCACATCCATTGATGAAGCGCTGGGCTCTGCAGGGGTCGATGACTGGTGGCGTGACGATGCACGCGTATTGGGACGGAATCCTAGGACATGGAGAAGATCAGAATTGGAATATATACAGCCTATGATGTAATGTTGAAATACATACCCGGAGTCGGAGACTTCTTCGGTGGCTTCACCAGGTTGAGTTTCTCTACGATAATGCCCGCTTGCTCCGAAGCAACATCCAATTTCCTCCTCTTTGCCATCTCGCCATCCTCGTGACCATCGCTGGGAGACATCTTTTCAGGTTCGGGAGATCCGTCATCGTTGTCCATGGTTATATCATTATCAACATCCAACAACCCCGCCCACTCTGGTCCTAAAATGTCCAACTTCGCGGATTCCGGTGCCACAACATCCGGCTCGGGGGCGATGGGTGGCTTAATCTCCATTGTCAATTTCTCCGATGCCGATTGCCGGGTTGTGCGCGACGACCCAATTTCAACAGCGACTGCGAGATGTCAGTGCATTAATCATAACAAGGTGAGCAACGTACGCATTTGGGCCTTAGACCGCTTCTTCTTTACCGGGGCTACGTCCTCCTCCATCTTTATGTCGTCTATACATGAATAAATGTGTTGGATCATCGTTTTGATATTCGGAATTCAATAACTCACCCTCATCGTCGTCCTCGGCTTTGGACTTGATTGTGCGCTCTGTCATGATGAAGGGTTTGCATGTATGACAATCACAGACAATGAAAGTACTTACTGGACTTGGGCTTGGGCTTGGGCTTCTTTTTGTCCTTCTCGGACGAATTGTCTGCGCCACCTGAATATTCAATAGATCTATACACCACTATGGTTGAAAATTTGTACAAACCAGCAGAAGATGCCTTCTGTTTTTTGACCGATTTTGACTTGGCTTTGCCCTTGCCCTTGCCCTGGGCAACTGGCTCCTCTGCAAATGTACTATATCATTAGCACAATCACACATGTAATTCTAGATCACACCTTCATCATCATCTGCCACATCAGAATCGACGAGGACACTATGTCCTTTACACCAAGCAATAACATGACCGATGATCTCGAGCTTTGTGGCATCCGGAAGCCCACCGAATGACCAATTTGCCAAGGTTCCGCTGTGCCATGCTGGCACGGATTCGTCGTATTTTGCCCAATCTATGATGCCAGACGTGAGAATTCATTTGGCCATAAATACATATATACTTACCTAGATCCTCGGGCTTGATCTCGGTGTTCACAGCGCCATGTTGAATCAAAGCCGATGGAGAATGTTTCCCAACATAAAATTCTTTCAGGAGCCAATCATCGAAGATCTTGCTTCGCCAGTCACGGGTAACCTCGTTTGCCCGTTTCGCCACCAAGACTTCTGCCCAAATTTCGTCCATGACGGTGTCGGTATACTTGAGGTAATCCCGAAGTGAATCGGTCCCTTCCTTATCATTTTTGACGTAGTCCGGCGAGTAGTTGGGTGCCTTGTTGTATGCGATGGCTGCTGTCGCGTAGATGTACATATCCATTTGATAAATCAAGCGACGGAGCGGTTCCTCGTATCGTTCGGGGATTTCGCGCCATAACTCACCTCGGGCGGTGGCATCGTGGGGGTGTGTCTTCAGTACATAGAGATTACGAGAAAATACGGGAATGGTGCCGGATTCCTTGTTGGGTGCCGGAATCTTGGGCGGGACCATGTACTGGATTTGGAAGATGCGATGTAGCTCCTGCAGCTTTTTGGGCGGCGCATCAGGCCAGTACTTGAAGGCGGCGGGATTGACAGCGGGAGTCGAGGTTTTGACGACTGGCAAGGACATGGTAGATGAAATAAAAGTTTTTTGGTCGACGTGTGAGGCGATTTGAGAGCAAAAGAAAAGGGCGGATTTATTACTCAACGCTCCAGACTATGAATACAGATGTCACGACCACGTGACCAGATCAATCGCCACATGTTCGACCTCATGTTCGGCTTCTTTGCATGCATAAACAACAGATCTATTTATTTATGTTTTTGATGTGGCTCGAGCTTAGAAGTTGTCCAAAGCTAGTAATTGCACGCAGAAAACCGACATGTGCAGCGTATGGAATATTTTTCAGTTGGTAAGGCAATAAATCGAGTTAATTCGTTCGATGAATATTCACGGACTGGTCCGTTGACGGAAAAGCACAACAAGTCTGACTTGTTGGATGGATGTAGAAGGCCTAGATATACTACAACAAACATGTTGTTGGGTGTGTTCGGTCACCGGACATGTTTGGTGGATGTCAATGTACGACTAGATATACTACACCGAACACACCGAACATGTTCGATGTGTTCGGTGTGGTATATCCGGTCACAACCGTTGGTTGACATCCACCGAACATCTCCACCGAACACACCGAACATGTTCGATGTGTTCGGTGTAGTATATCTCCTCATAATGGTTGGTTGACATCCACCGAACATCTCCACCGAACACACCGAACACGTCCGATCTGTTCGGTGGATATTGCTCTTTCAAGACATTTAAATGATTACATTGCTGATCAACGTGTTTGGCACGTGTTCGTTGTTTTATCATTGCCACTCTTGTCAGGTGACATAATTCCGACGTCTTATAATTAGAAGGTTTGTGGAATCGTCACCACCCGCTATCAACCACCCTGAAAGTAATCAATCATTAAGGTATTGATGTATTAATGATATCTGTGTCTGTTCCTCATACCATCCATCCGAAATCCTGCCTAGGTCCACAAACATGCCATATAAGAAGGAACTTGGTTATGAACTTTGCATGCACATCTGCCCTGGTCGAAAATGCGACTCTCCAAAAACGAAATGTCTTTTGTGGAAGAAGGAAGGCAACTCCTGCCAAAGACATGTCGGATCCGCACACCAACATCCCAAATGCGTTTCGTCTGGAATTTGTCCGCAGTCGGTATGTCTTGGTCGCAACATACGTGAAAATTCGCAGGGTGTCCGCAATGCGACGGCCGCGGAACTCGATCTCCTTCCACGCAAAAGGCTATCATCCGACTCTGAGATGGAAACATCATCTGACTGTGAAACGGAACCGCCAACCACCGTAAGCAACAATGAACGCCGTATAACCACATTAAGCAACAATGACGGCCGTGTTTTCAAAATCCTTTTTATCCTTGACCCAACAACTCGTATCGCGAGCAAAGCCGCAGCCATTAACGATCTTGCATTCGTCACCACGACCATATCCGACATCGAACTCGATACCATTGCCCATCTTGATGGTTACGTCCATATCATCAAGTCATACAAGAGTCGCTATTCAGCATGTATTCAAGAATGGGTAATGTCTATTGTTTAATTTGTGGATTGTTGATACTGAAACGTATTTCACAACAAACAGGTTTATATCGGAATGCGACTACATCATGAGGATGGAGCCCGGCGCTTCAATGTCAAATACATATTTTGGCCTGAGTTCCTTCATGCAATACTTCGCCATCAAGACAAAGGCGATACGTGGCAAAAGTTCGCATCGGCAGATTGTGTATTTGGTGGTGTGGATATGGAATGTCATACATGTAAGATTGACATCGCTTTAATTAATTCTGCTCCGTTTTCGCTGCATTATACTGATGTCTTGACAGCGGTAACCAATACGGATTGACACTGGAAAATGTGTCGATTTTCATGACTGGCATGGACGAACTCTGTCGAACGGCACACATCTGGCCGCCTCCGAAGCAGATGAACACAGTCCATTCAAAATGGATACAAAATCAAAACTTGCTTCATGTCGCTTTGAATGTAACGCATACGATACGCCCTCAAGCAAAATTATTAAATGATGGCGACCAATTCCCACCAAATATTGTCTTGAAACGGACACACAGCGACACCGGTCATCACGTCCTATTACCTGGCGACGCCAAGCGAAATTGGGAATACATGCGCAATAACTGTGAGGTTCCAGGTTCACGTTGGTTTGGGCAAACGTACATCGAACCACTGAGTAAGATGGGCGAATGGCGTGTGTTTCTAGTTGGTGGAAAGGTCGTGTATACAGTGCACACCCTGTACAACAAGGAAAGCAAGTCCTGGAAGTGGGATATCGTCTCAAGTTTCTATACCTTGGATGAGTTAAGGTGAGTGCCCTTCATTTTCACTTGTCATTTCATATGTATGATTGTCTTAACTTTGTCAGAATATTTCAAACGCAGGGGACTCTATTGAAGACGGTGGCGTGCAATCCGGACAGGGGCGCCATTTCTATTCGAGAGCAAGGCAGAAACGAGTTCTTCGACTTTGTCCAAAAGACCTATGAAGGGCTTTATGCGATAGAGTCCAATATGGTTGGTGGAAAACCATCGATGAGTGTTTTTTGCCGTATGGACATATCGCTCATTGTGGATTCCAAAACGGATACTGTGTCCTATTTCGTGAACGAGGTGGAACGTTATCACACATGCAGCCTCTGGTCGAACATGAAGTCAGGTCCGAAATCCGTTCGAGCACCCATTGGCTCATTAGCAGACACTTTTGCAGGGTTTTCTATAAATGGTTGATTGACATCAAAGGTCCATACTCATATTTGTAATATTATCTGTACAGTCAATGGATCGGTTCGCGTTTATTTCACAAAACAGACATAAGATACAAATATAAATGATGCTAAGTGGAGCAATCATTTCGGCACTCCAAGACCATGACCCATTGCACATTGAGTGAAATGCTCTTCATCATGTCATCTACACGCTTGAATGTATTGATGGTGTGTCCAACAACGACACAGGATCCTGCAGGGATATTGTGCGGGAAGATGGGTAGTTGCTGGAGCGATATGAGAGTGGACGTGAAGTCCGCTTTGACTTTGCGTGCATCATAGATGGGCACTGACAACACATACTTAAGATATCAATTTATATTAGACGACCGGATGCTTACCAATATCGTAAAATGATAGAGCGGCCTTATGATAAGATGGAGTGGGTCGACGAGTGAATGGACTAAGTTGTACATTTTTGGATGTCGATGCCTCTATGAAAATCGATTAGGAATTACAACTAAAAATGATTAATGCACAAACTGGGAGATGTATCCATTCCACTTGCTGTGGTCGTTGAGAAGGACACATAGTCCTTATACAGTTGGGCCCGAAATTCGGACTCGCGAATCACCATTCCAATAGCACCAACATATCGCTCCCATTCCCCTTGAAGTAGTGCACCCTGTATAACCTTGACCGGCTTTGTATTGCCACCAATCT